>JAWWMK010000821.1:0-13346 GCA_035047105.1 Galeopsomyia nigrocyanea
GAAGCCTTAGCATCAAAAAAAATTTTTCCATTCTAGACCCCAGAAAAGTGTGTTTTTTTAAGGATATCGTCATATATGCGAGATCGATATTGAACAAACGATTTGGATGAAGAAAAAAAAATCTACAAACGACTTTAGTTTTAAATGAACACCAGAAATTTTACCATCCAACTCGTAAAAAAAGAAGAAGAAGAGATAAATTCCCCGTGGCGCTTTTTCTCTTTAGCACCGAGCGCGAATTGAATTGACGCCACCATAAAAAGAGAAAAAGAGGAGGGAGAAGGAAGGAGAAAAATAAGGGAAGCGCCGCCCGAGAGAAAGAGAAAGAGAGAAGAAAAGCCGGAAAAGGAGGCAGGGAAAAAGGGGTAGAAATTTATGACTCTGTCTCTCGCGAGGTGGCTTTAAATTCGGGGCGGGAAGCCGAATAAAATGATAATAAAGCGCTCGCTCGCGCCACGAAAGAAAGAAAGCGCCGACTCCGCCACTTTGTCGCGCGCGATGGTTGCGAGGTTTTTTTATTTTTTTTTTATTTTTTACGCGTGGGTTGCCGATAGAATTTTTATTTTTTTTTTGAGTTTTCTTGTTTTTTTCTTTTTGCGAGATGTAATTTTGTTTTCTATAAAAGAATGATTTACGTGGAGTGCGTATTCGTGAATTTGCTATGTAAATGTTGCTAGCGATATGAATAAATCTTGAATTTTTATATACTTTTCGAAATAAATTTGAAGATCACATCTCAAATTCGCAAATGTGAAGTGCATTCAAGTGCTCAATGTCGACTTTGTGGTTTTGCGACATGGCAGCAGATAGGTACACTGCACTTCAAACTTGTTGGTGGCGTCACCTTTCATACAAATAAGGAACCCTAACTTACGCTTAAGATCGATGTAGCGATCATCTGGTAATATTATATTAAATTATCAATTTTTATAAACAATCGTATTTGTTCGCAATTAATTTAAAAATTCACGCAATATACAATTTTTGATCACAGCTGCATTGTTTCATTGAAATAATCCTTTGATTCAATAACTATAGTTAAGGTATCCTTTAGAAAAAGAGGCAATAACTTTTTGAAAATACATGTGCATTTTATTACATGTTATATATTATTAAAATAACTATAAAAAAATATGACAGTACAATATAAGATAGAAAAGAAAACCCATTTGCATCCTGCTCATGATAAATTACTGAAAAAAAAAGAAAGTGTAACGTATAACTTTTAACAGCGTATATAATATCAATACGGGATTTTTCTTTTTCAATAAAAATGACAACATGATTCGAGTGAAAAAAAGGGCCGAAATTAGGCGTAATGTCCATAAACCTCTGTGTTTACGTTTACATTGATTGTATGCACCAAGGTGGCTTCAAGTTTAGCCACAAAATATTTCAAATTATATAGGCACTATACTGCACTTATAAAATTATTTATAAAATTCGATGACGCAATATAAACATTCTAATTACAAAGCATTCGATGTTAAACATAGGATCAATTTTAAAAATCAACTGGTGATGTTTTTTACCAATCTTTTTCGTATCTTTTTTTTATAAAAATATCCAATGTTTTTTTTCTCCATTTTTCACGATTGCTAGAAAAGCATTTTTCTTTGCGTAAACGAGTTTTCAAATCACAATTCCAAATTAATTACTTAACAAAAAACACTGCCTGCAGGACTCGAACAGATATTTTGGCGGAATTCAAATGAAGTGATATATACGTTAACAAATCTCCGGGTATACGTATATTTACAAAACTATTTACACATCAAAGCGCTCTGTACAATTCGATCTTCAGCTTAATCATCTTTCACCTGTAATGCGACATCGAATGCCGCGTTAAAGATGAAAGTGACGACACAACGCACTGTTGTTCGAGTACGAAGTTTCGTAATTCGGTATATCGGTCCCATATCAAACAGAGTAACTTGGCAGGGAGTAGACGAGGCTTTCTTTTTTTTTATAAAAAATACTTTTTGTTTCAACTCGAGACTGTCGTTATTAAATATACTCGATAATAACATTTATTCGATCTCTTCTAAGATAGTGATTTATTGCTAAAGAGACTAACTGCTGTGCAATAATATTGAAAACTCGCTCGAAACTTGCGAGCTTCTAAATCGGTGCTTTATTATTTCACGAAAATTTTGCATAAATTCAATTGGCAACACTTTTTTTTATTATTTATTGCATATTATATTTACCAGTTTGACTGATATGTCCTTACAAGATTAAATCTGTACTTTATTATTCATCACATACTATTATTGCGTATTATATCTTCAAAATTCGTAAAAAATATTTGCAATCGTTGAATTTTTTCCGTGCGCTGATTTTGTGGCTATTCGCCGAGTCTACTCCCTGCCATACAAAGCACACGCTTTCAGAACAAAATAAAGGAAGAATGCGCAACATATCTAAACGTTACTTTTTCTACAAGCTTTTTTTATTCTCTTTTACGATACTTTTTCGTGATCGTTAGCAAGAAGAAATTCGAAACTCTGGGTTAGATCTGAACGACCGAGTGAATTTTTTCTTGCTAAGACAAGCATTTTCAATACTTTATTAATTAGCAAATCTTCGCTTTATTTCCTAATGCCTAATATACGACCATGCTGGCAAGCAATCGGAACAAGCGGTTTAATAGATACTTGGAATGCTTTTATTTATTGTACGCAAATAAAAGCGTTTACAATATAATTAGAAAAAGATATGAACACCTTTAGATGAGCTTTTTTTTTGTAACATCAGTGAATTAATTTTGTTTTAAGTCTTACTTTTTAATTTTGAGTTAGTTGCATCAAAAGTTTAAAATGAAATTTGATTTTTTTAAACGTTTAAAAGGTGCTCATGTCCATGTAAGGAATGTATTGGTACATTCACAAACATTATTAATGGAAAGCGATTCATAGAAAACCGCGTTCGCAGGAGTACAGTTTTTTTTAAATATATTCGATAAGCGAGATTCGCTTTAATACTGATTAGAAAAACGCACTTTGCGCAGCACGTTTGCCAGTAAAAAATGTTATATAAAAAAACAAAATTGCGTAACAACAACGAGCTATACAATTAACTTACGATATAAGTAACTTAGTGGATTAAAAGAAATTTAGATCAGTTTCAGAAAATACTACGGTTACGTTTGTTATTAATTCATCGAGACCAGTTTCTAGTTTAAAATGAAAGTCTATCTGTTGGTTCTACCACTAAAAAAATATTAGAAATAAGGAAAGACAAAATCTGTGAAAGTATAGCATTTACATCACACAATGAAAGTTTTGTTGCCATCTACTTTGTGTACGATAGTCAATTCAAATAATTGAGCTGAATGTTTCTGTACGTAAAGATGCGTTTTGAAAGTACTTTTAGTTCACGTGGTTATCAATTCGTCTCTGCAGATTCCGCTGAAGTGCAAATAGTTCCTTTTAAAAATACACATACTAATTCCAAAACTACGTCATTTGTACTTTTTTTGTAGTCCCATTTTTTTTTCACTGGAATAAACACGAAATGAAATTCACGATTCATATCCATTTCAGTCTTATCGAATTGTAATATACGTTACACAAAGAAACGCACATGGTAACGTATAAAATAGAAAAGGTATAGAAATAGTTCTATAAAATGAAAATATTTTACAAGTGTACAAGAAATTGAACAACTTTAGCGACCTACGATATAAAGTAATATTTCATAGCACTATTTGAAATTCAAACATAATAAATCTCTCCACTACGATTACATTCTTCTAATAGTTTTCAAAACACATCTCAACATAGCAGAACAAAAAAAAAACAAGGAAATAATGTCAAGTATAAGTTTTTACCGATTTGAAAGCGATTTAAAGAGCCGTACTCTCGAAGGGAGAAGCCGTACGATTAGGATTATCGGCGGTACAGCATAAATCCTGCAATATAGGCGCAGAACCGTCTCTGATCTTGGCGAGATCAATGTCGGCAAAAAAGTCACTTTTCATCGTACCAACCGCGCTGTCAGTTCCAAAGCTATCCTGTCTTTTCACCCCTTCCGCCTTGCAATAGTCATCGTAAAAGTCCAAAGAATCCGACGTCCCTTCGAGTACATTGCTCTCGACTTTGCTTTCCTCGTTATTGTCAGTATCTTTCGAGTCTTCGAACGAAAAACTCTCGACGTAGCCAAGATCCGATTTTTCTCGTCTCCTGTTTCTACGTTTATTGCTACTCCTCCTTGTCGCTGGCAACTCTTTAACTTTCGGCTTTTGCTTTCGTTTCGGTGATTCCTCGCCTACGTTGGCTTCGCTCGTGTCGCATGTGAAAGCATTTCTGGACGGCGATTCTTTCGTAGGCGATATCTTAGTCCGCCTCAGAGGTGTTGTTGAATTCGTCGCTTTACACTTGGACTCGGCCTCGGTAGGACTGTACGAATTCTTATTGCCTTGCAAATAAGACGAACTGTTCTCTTTTTCAACGGGTGCTACTATAGATTTACCGATCTGTCGCAGGTACATCCCGACAATGTTCCCCGTCGTGTTGAGGGGTTTGAATTTTGGATTTTCGATCTTGCTACTCTCAGAAGTCGACGATTCGTCAGACTTTTGACGGTTGACTCTGTAAGAGGATCGCTTGGATTCGTTGTAGTTGAGATTCGAGGGAGAAGTAGGAACTATGCTGGGAAGATCGGTTTGTCCGATGAACTTGATTTTTTCGATGCTAGGGAACTTTTCTGATGAACACTATCAACAAAACGTATAATTAGCTTACTTTGCACACTTTGCATTACGCGTACTTTCAATTGAAACTTACCAAATTAGTCCTGGAGGAATTGGCGCTTCGCCTACGATCAGTCGTCGACGCATCGTCGCTGCACGTGCTGCTTTTACTGCTCTGCCTCGAGTAAGAATGCCGGCTCGATTTACCGCTCGTTCCGTCACTTGGCAGCTCTTTAGACTTGCTGTTCTGTCTCGAGTAGCGTTTTTCTCTTTCCGTAGGCGAACTGTCGGCTTGCTTAGCATTTTTCGCGGGAACTTGCACGTTTTCCTTGCACTCGCTACTCTGTAGATAAAAGTCCGACTCTAGCGTACTATCGTCACAGCCGTGTCTCTTTTCTCGATGTACCTAAAATTAATTGAACCAACTTAAACTTGAGAATTTGAAAATTTTTATTTGCTAAATAAATCAGAGAAAACATTGAATTCAACAGCTTCAATTCACATTAACGTACCTGTCCCTCGGTGATAGTATTCAATTGTGGGCTCAACACATCCGGTGTAGAAGATTCGCTGCTTGGATTCGGACCAGCATAATTTTTAATATCATTCTCCAAATCCGTGGGTAATGGTGCATCAACGGACAGATGCATTGCTAGGCCGTCAAGCCAAACTTGCATAACTTCGAACGGTGGCCTTTTGTCAGGATTCAAATCGCAGCAGAGAAATGCGATGGTGTAGAAACACTCCGGGCAATTGGCACAGAATTTGTCCTTGAAAGCTCGCTTGTTGAGACCAAAGTCCGAGGATCGTGGCAAGTAGTCGGGATCGGCTTGAACTCGTCCGATAATCTCACAGACGACGATGCCAAAACTGAATATGTCGACTTTCTCGTCGTACTTGTTGCCCTTCATCATTTCCGGCGCCATCCAGTAAGGATTGCCCACCACTGTGTAACGTTTCTTGCGCTCTTTGCGCGACGTTCGAACTTCGCCGTCGGAGCGTCTCGTGTATTTTCCTGCTGTCGGACCGAACAATGTAAAATCAATAAACTGCCAAGTTTTCTAGATTGAAATTGACAACAGTATACTTACCAGGACTGTTTTTGTCGGGAGCATTTCCATTCTGTATAATTCTAGCCAATCCAAAGTCAGCGACAACGACAGTCTTATCCTCACGCACGAGGCAGTTGTGGGAGTTGAGATCGCGGTGAATGATGTTCATCGAGTGTAAGTACGCCATGCCAGCGGCGATATCCTTGGCAAATGAGGTGCGTTGCTCCCAAGGCAGAATCTCGCTGGTATCGTGTAGCAAACCTCGAAGTGTACCACCGGGTATAAATTCCGTAACGAGGTGGAGTTTCTTGTCCTTGTACAGCACACCGATGAAACGTAGCACATTGTTGTGATGGAGAGAACGTAGCACAGCGACCTCTTTCAAAAAGTTCTTTTGCGCTTCCTCGTCGACTCTATAAAGCTCCTTCAGAACCATGACCTCGTTAGTATCCCGATGGGTTACTTTGTACACTTGGCCAAAAGATCCTTGCCCAAGCAGTTCTCCCTTGACTAAATCGCTAGCTCTAAATATTCTCTGGTTCTTTGGTTCAACGCGGAACGATCTCGTGCGGCTCAGGTCGCAGGCTGGATTCGTTGGAGATGCTCTGGCACAATTTAATATTGAAATTTAATATAGATTTCATTTTATCAAAGAAAATACAGCCAATCTCTCCTATTATTTCTACTAACCCGTCGAGCAACCGAGACATTGAGCTACTACGCTCCTTCTGTTGTGGATCCTTGGTCCTTTTGAGCTGTCTGCTTCTGTTACCGCTCATGTAACCCTCGTCGCGTCTTTTGAACAGTCTGTCCTTGCCGTCAGGACTTGTTCTTGGACTCGACGTTCGCGGTATCATTGACGAATGAGCCGTCGAGAATGCCGTTCGACGTGTCACTGCATCAGGGTCATGTTCTATGGTTAGCTGAAATTGCGATTGCAATTAGTGAATCAAAGTCCGTACAATAATTTTATTTTTAAGTGCAGATCGATTTACCTGTAGTACCGTGTCCGAGTGTCTGATGAGATTCTCGATGCTTTCGATGGGTTGATCTTTCACGGGTGTGCCATTGACTTCGAGTATTCGATCGCCGATGTGCAGAGACATCAGATCACTGGACGTGTTGAGCCTGAAAGTTGCGAGTATTCGTCATGTCATTTATTATTATGAGGAATATTTTTTGGTATAGTTAGTATTCTCTAGTAATGAAGCGTCGATTCATGCATGTGACGAGGGTTTAAAAAAGAATATATTAGATTTTCGTCGCCGTTACGAAAATGTTAAACAGTACTGGTTTTTTTGATTGCCAGGACCACCACTCCACAGCATTGTTAGCTCGAGTAATTGATTAATTAAGCTTTGTCACTAAATCACCCAGCTCAACAAATGGTACAAAGTAAAAGATAAAGTTCTTGGCAATGTGCACAAGTGAAACACTAATAGATTATTTAATCTATTTGTGCAGTTCAAGGTAGTTGCATCTATCTATACTTTAAAAAAAAACATTGCAAGTGCTCATTATTGATTTAATATTGGTAGTACCTATTATTAGAGAAGTGGCAGCATAGCCTAAAGAGAACCTCCATCACAGAGGTCACCAGCTTACAGATCTTTCCACGAACATTTCTCAATAACCTGCATTTTTAGTTGAGGGTTATTAATCAAGCCTTGATTTCTTTTTTTTGCTACATTATTTTTTAAATACTATTTGTGTGCGAACAATTATTATTTCTTGTGGAGGCTCAACATGCATGTAGATTCTAATTTAAAGTTAAATATTGTATAAATCTAGCTTGTCTGTTTCTGTGTTATTATGCGTACCTAGTATAATTACTATTTTTCCATTGCAATTGTAATTGTGATTTACTAGTTGTTATGAATTTAGTTATTGGAAAATTCAAAAGAATATTGTACTATTTTACAGAAGAGAATTCATTCAACAATTCTTTTTAATTTCCCAAATTACCTTTTGCTAATTACACTATCTTGTTTTCCTGTTTTGCAAGTTATTGATTGAGAAAAATAAATGAAGATCTAACTACTCACTCTGAAATACGGAACAATGCACCACCAGAGTTTCTTGGGCTTGGTGTACTATCTAAAGTCAGTCTAATTCCTCGCTGTTTCTCATGGTTGTTGGAATTCGGAGGGATCTCGACCAGTCTTATGCTGTGCGGTTTTCTGACAAATGGATAATTGGCTGTTTTGCTGTGTGGTTGCATCTGCCGTTTATAACAGACTCCGCAATAAAGCTTGGATCTCTCCACCAAAGCATAGCTTTCGCCATCGCCAATAAAGGTTCCACAGGCATTACAAGCAAAACATTCTGGGTGAAATTTGTGATCACCAGCTAACATGACAGGACCAGTGATGATATCACCACAGCCCTGGCAGGCTTCCCCATAGGCTGCCCAGTAATCGTCTTTGCAAAATAGCAGTCCATCTTTCTCAAAGTACCAGGAGGACAATGCTGCATCGCATGCTGAGCACCTAAAATACAATACTTGGAAATTAATCCTTTGCTTATATAAACAATACATAAACATGTCTGGCTTGTTGTAATACACACCGAAAGCAGTCAATATGCCACTCTTGACCAAGTGCTTGTATGAATTCATCTTCGTCAATAGTATTGAGGCAGCCAGCACATGCTGACACATCTTTCTCATCATTGTCATTGCTGTTGCTAGTGCCATCACCACCGCCACCAGGATCAGCTGTAAACACATTTACATGAAACATTTGGAGAATCTCCTCACTTTATTATGCGGATGAAAAGCAAAGCTTGGTCTACTAAAAATCACAGACAAAGCAAACACATAATATAAACACTCACCTGAGCTCGCGGACGCGTGCGGCTGGTCCATGGCTCCGGCTGGTTCATCCGTGTGGCGGCGGTTTAGCAGGTGGAAGAATGCCGCGGCGACATGAGCGAGAACCCGAAGATGTAACTGAAGCAGCCAGAGTAGGTGAACAATGAGCGCGTTCTCCAACAGATAACCGCGGACGCGTTTCAACAATCCGTTACTCGCCGTGATTTCTCCTTCTCCTCCACCTGATCGCCGTCGTCGTCGTCGCAGTCGTTGCACCACGCTTGGCTCTATTTTGCTGGGATATGCGCCGCCGCATTCGGGCAACACTTACAATCAAATGTCTCACCGATGTTTATTATGGTCACTAAATGATCTAACGCAAGCTCGTCAAGCGTTAGTGGTACACATCACTTTTGTGGCTCTTGTTCCTTTTTTTTTATTGTTTTGGCGTTCGCGTTTTATTACTTTATATATTCGCGATGACAACTTTCGCTTTCGAGATTGACTCGCGGTACTGCTGACCAGACTGCTGCACACTATGTATGTGAATTCTGTTTTGTTGCTGATGATGGCTTTAAATATGGCGACTGACGTTTTTTTGGGGATTTTCGCGATCACGTGCTAGGGGAATTTCGAAGCGAGGTCATTTTCAAATCTTTACCAAAGTAACAATTTATTTGGAAAAAAAGTATATACCTTATGTGAAATTTATTTATGGAATTTTCCTGCTAGTTTTCACAGAAAATAAATTAATTAATCGACATATTATCGATTTGGCAAATGCAATTTCAATCTTGCGAAAAGAAAACGCTGTTCCCTGCACTACCAGCGTATTCCATTCTATCGATGCCGATAAAGTTGATTTCTTCGTCTACGCTGCTTTCTCTCGTGCAGCCCTGAACGGAAATTATGCATTACGCCACTATGGGAATTTCCGGACAATTTAAAGGAACTCAAAAAATCATTAGGCGCATTTAAGTAAGTTTGTCGAGCGGAAATTCGGAGCGTGACGATTCCTTCGATGATTACGCACAAACTCGGTCTGTGGCATTGAATGAGTCAAGACAATTACAAATATGGGCATGTCTTTGCGACGATTTATTATCCAGAGCTCTGTTGCACAAATAAGATGTATCAATTGCAGCCTTATACGAAGAAATCAGAAAAAGAATATAATTGTCAACAAAGATTATCCGAAAAAAGTTAGAAATACAGTTGATCTTTCTCTCCGTCTCTCTCACAAGTGTGAGCGAGAGAGCGAAAGAGAGAGAGAGAGAGAGCATGGCATATGTATCGCGCGGGGCGCTTGGAGAGTGGTGGGCGCGCTCGATTCATAAAAGCGCTCGTTCTCCTTGAACTCGCCGCCGCGCGAGGCATGAGAGCGCTCAAAGCTAAGCGCATCCTTCGCCATCAATGAAAAAGATATAAATTTGTGCTCGGTCACGATAACTGTGCGCGCGGTTCGACGACGGTCTCCAGCCAGAGGCAAGCAGTGCAAGGCATAGGAGAGGAGAGCCATCAGCCCGCGCGGCCTGGCGCCCACATACACGCGAGTGCTAAAGAGCGAGCGGGGCTGGGCGCAGAAAGTTGAACGAGAGACGAGTGTGTGTGCGTGAGTGCGTGAAAGAGAGAGAGAGAGAGAGCTGGGTTCTGTCAGCTCTCTTGGCGGTGTGTCTCGATAGGCCAACTCCAAGAAGCAGGAAGAAGAAGAGAAGCTGCAGGGAGAGCGTGCGAGCGAGAGAGAGAGAGAGAGAGAGCGGATGTACTGGTCGTGGTGCCTATGCCAAGGCGAAGATGCTGAGGCGGCGCCGCCCGCCCAACATTGAGCCCAGCCAGAGCCGCTCGTCGCCGCCGAGCCATGACAGAGGCGTCCGACTTGTGAGTATTTTAGCCCCCTATCGTCCTCGACGTTCAACTCCATGCCCAGCACCAACCTGGACTGACCCTGTCTTGCCAATTGGAACTGTGTCTTTTTGCTGCTTGCCAGCAATGACCTTACTCTGTGTCCAAGCTAGTGCACTATGTGTGGATACTCTCATCGACATCCTATAGTGTTTTTCCTCAGGCTCATGCGTGTACGTGTAATTGTTCTTCGATGGTTCATCCACCTTACAGTTCTGTTCAGTGCTCAGTCTTGGTGTCTTAATCTCAGTTGCACTCTTTGCAAGTTACTTTTGTTGATTGTGGTGTTAAAATAATGTTTATTCCCCATTTATCACCTGGCCATTCTTTACACTCAATGACAAAGTCCATTTTTCATGGCCAACCATTAAGTTCCAAAAGTTAACGTGATTACAGAGAGTGTCATAATGATCAAGTTCATTATTACTCCAAATTGTTGGTTAATTACATTATCTCCCTGTTGTGTAAATGATTATTGGCTTTTCCACATGACCATCAAAACTTGGCAAGTCCATTGAATGAAAGTTCATTTCATTCAGTAAGGTGTGTGTAAATGTGTGTTGTATGCTGTGTGTATGTGACTGGATTTTTTTTTTACTGTTCATCAATGCTATTTCATTTGCAATAGTTTGTGTAAACTGTTTATGAGGTCATTTCCAACAATTTTTCTTCATTTCCTCCCTACTATTCAGCATATGACCCTTGAACTTTTCTGCTCAAACTGATGTTTACTATTAATCAATACTACTGAATGAATACCCAGTTCATTGAGGGAGACATGTCCCAGTTATCATCAACTTGACGATTCAGTGATAAATTTGAATGAGATGTCATGGAATACAGATGATTTTGTAATATCCTGTTTACATGCATAGCTTTTTAATTATACTGATCTTTATGAATATTTGTAAACTTTTGTTCATTTTACAAATAAAATTTGTGCTATGGAATGTTCAAATTTGAAACAGCAATTGAATGAATGCGGATCATCAAAATGTAGTACAAATTATTTTTCTGGTAGTACACTGTGTATGTGTGTGTGTGCTTTCACTGTGTATGTGTCTGATGTTATGATAAACTGGAGTAAAAAGTGATAAGATCTAAATAACTTGTGTATATTTCTTATCAGATTCCATTAAGCTTTTTCATTGAACAAATATCTAATTGTAATGAATGATGTTGAATGAATATCGTGTTCATTGAGAAAAATATGATGTAGTAGGCTTTATCTTTTTTTTTTAAATTTTTGAAATCTCCTTAATGAGGCTTTAATTTTATACTTTACAAATATCAGATTTAATACTAATATACTGTTTTTTGAATTACAGTGGTAACTATTTGGTGAGGGTAAGGGCACAGGTAATGACCAGAGATGACAGTTCTGGAGGTTGGGTACCACTTAGCGGAGGAGGTCTGGCCAATGTTTCGGTGCGAAGAAGAGTTTGCCCTACAACCAACCAGAGCAGCACAAGCAATGGCAATGGCAACTCGACAACGTCTTTGGCCAGTCCTGCACCCTCTAGTATCAACTCGACAAGCAACAGTAGTCAAGGTCATGGATCATCCAGCACATCTCCACCTGGTGCACCTAAAAAAAAGCACGAATATCTTATATACGGAAAGAGGATTACCGATCAGTCTGTGAGTGTTTTAATCGACAATAGACTTGTTAAATTTTGAACAGAATTGTTAATCAAAGATGATTTGTCTCCTTTTCGTAGGTGGTCCTCAGCTGTACAATCAAAAAGGATTTTGAGTACAACAAAGTGATGCCAACGTTTCACCATTGGCGTACAGGAGAGAAGAAATTTGGACTGACATTTCAAACGGCTGCCGACGCACGCGCCTTCGACAAAGGCGTGCGGACGGCAGTCGAGGAATTATTAGAAGGTCAGCCGCATTTTTAAATAGCCTTCTCTCACTCTCTCCCTCTATATATTTCCTCCCCCAATCAGCGTGTGTGCGCGCGCGGCCCGGCGTATCTAAATTTCATGCGCGCACATCCTTCAATTCGCCGACGTTTTGACGTGTTAGCAGCACGCTTTAGCCGCGATAACGAAAGCTCGCATTAACTCCCCGGCTAGCAACCCCAAAAGAACTCTCACTCACTCTCACTCTCCCACTAACTTTATCCTCATAAGAGCGCCAAAATAATCAAATCTCTAAAACAAAGAAAAAAAACTTGCTTTTCCATTGCTCACTCTACCTCTGTCTGTCTCTTCCCAATGACGGATCGATTGCTTGGTAAGCACACAATATTACTGACAACTCTGTGTTACCTAGTATGTGTGTGCATGATTTTTCCGATCGTCGCCGATTTAACGACCAAAAACAAAAACAAAAATTTATCTGATCGTCCGTAGGATTGGCTGAACAATCGACGATGTCCGATGATCATGGCCAAGCAGATGGTGGCGACGAAGACGACGTGTTCATGGTGAGTATAGTTTACTTGTAAATACATACTGAACCGACAGATTGACGTGAACGTTTATCTTACTTGCAGACGTTAAACTTGCCGGCGGAACCACCGGAGCTCAGGCAAGACGCACAAATACCGGGAGTGGTGCGAGTGACGAATTACAACAGTTCGCCGCAATTGCTGCCGGAACATTACTTGAGCGGTGCGAAATTGCCGCCACCACCGCCACACGAGCCCACCGCCGACATTGCTTCCGATAATTATCCGTACGTGCAGCTTACGTCTCTCAACCACGAGTACCTTTACCCGGTGATCGACGAGCAACAGCACCATCAGCATCATAAGCCTACCGATAGGCTAGACAGGACCAATTCTACGGGTTCGCTCAAGAAGCCTGATATTCTCGTTTCTAAGGTAGGTTTTGTTTTTTTTTCTTTGGGGGGGGGGGGGGGGGGGCGTGGGGGT
>JAWWMK010000821.1:13356-37014 GCA_035047105.1 Galeopsomyia nigrocyanea
CGCCCCCCCCCCCCCCCCCCCCCCCCCCCCCCGCGCGGTCTCGTCATCTTTGATAAAATTAGAAAGACTAGTTTGAAAAAGGAAAGTTTTAGTTGTCGAAAAATCGGTCGAATGTAACGGCGTTACAATATTGCGTTACTGCAGAAATCATCTGAAAATTAAAGTACAGTAGAATAACGATGAAGATTATGTGTTTTTTTTTTGCACTTCCGAGAGAATCTCAATTGTTGAATGCTCCTAGTTTCTTCTCGATACAATTAATTTACTTCTATTTGCACTAAGCTTTTACGCATTTCCATTTCTGCGAATTCATCTCTAAGTCTATAAAATGAATATGTACTTTCCTAAATACCGTTGGTGGGTTTAGAAGCAAATATTTGTCTTGATTGAAAGAAAAAAAAAACTGCAAAGTATATATTGTTCGCGAGAAAACACACGTGTTGAATTTCGTAGCTTCGGATTACTCAGCGGAGTATTCTCTATATAATCGAGATACTGTATAAATAAGAAATATTTGTTCTTTCTTCATTGGTACTCAGTTCTGGTGAAAATAAAAATCTACGATAATTTCAAACGAAAAAAAAATATGTGTGTTTCAGCCAACGAAGCAAGGGTCGGCGACGACGACGACGACGACGACGAGTTTCGGGAGTGGCAAAGCGACGAGATCGGCGGTAAGCGGCAACGTGAGATATCGCTGCAGGTACTGCCAAGAATTGTACAGCGAGCCGAACAATCCACGCGGTGCATGCGAATACGCGCCGGATCCGGTGAAAAATGGCATCGCGACTGTCTCGTGTCTGTCGTGCGCCCAGTGTATGCTCTATCATTGCATGAGCGACGCCGAGGGAGAGTTTAATCAGAATCCATGCAGGTAAGACACGTGAACTTTCGTTAATAATTTTTTTCTTTTCATCCTAAACTGTGTGTTGTTTTTGTTTTGGAGGCTCAGATCCCGCGAGCGCGGCCTATGCGATCCGCATATTGATCATAATTCTCTCTATACTTTCAATTAGACCAATTATCATCTCAACGCGCACGCCGTGGTTAGTGTGTGTATTGATTAAGCTCACGTGACGTTTATTTTTCGAAAATTGCTTCGGTGTGTTTTTTTTTTCGCGAGTTATTGAAATTATTTCATATTTTATACATAGATATTTTTATTCTTACGGCCAAAGAAAACTAGTAAATGAATAATCGTGCATAATATGTCTAGACGGTGTGATTTTATTTTATTTATTAATTAGGCCATGCCTAATGCATTTAATTAGTTGAAGACCAGGGATCTTCTAAATTAATCAAATCGATTTATACCCGTTTTCCAAAAGAGCACGTGCTCTTTTTCAACCGGGTACAATAACGAGATCGTCACCAATAATTGTATCTAAAGCTTATTTCATGAATATATTTATATTGATTCAATAAACTTTAATATATCTGTCTAGACGGCATCACTAAATATATATTTGATTAATTACAAAAGTTCCATCAGTGAAGAGGTCAACTATTTTTATTACGGCAAAACTCGTAAACTAGAGTACAATTAAAAAAAAATAATAAAGTATCAATGACAATTCATAACGGACATACAATACAAAAGAGCGATAGAGTAATAAGATTTCGGACACGCGTTTAACAATATAGCTTCATCAACAGTCGCGCGCGCGCTCATCTATACCTGACGCGCATATTTAATCAAAAGTATCCATAGGCGTTCAGACGCACTCTTTGCATAATTGCATCCACATAATAGCATAAACAAAAAAATATTTCCTTCTTCGCCTTCGAAAAAAATGTTTAATTTACTGTTCATACACATCAATCTCAAGCGTGTATTTGACCAAGCTGAATCAAACAATCTGCTTGTGCGGTTCAGCTTCGTATATATCACCTTGAACTTTTGCTCGCTCATAAATTCGCGCCACGTTACGGCTTATATATTTTCCCGAGCAAACTGTATACTGTATTCCGTTTGCATAAGTGCAAAACTTCAAGCTTTCCGCGTATAGATATTCGGTGCGAGAGAGAGAGAGATTAGCAGATTAAATATTGAAAGAAGACGAACACGTGTCGACTATAAAACGATCAAAAATAATTTGATACACGTCCTGCAGCTATGTATGCTATTTGAATCGAGTAAATCTAAAAATTGACTATTATTATTTGCCTTTTCAGTTGCACGACCGAGGAAGGTTGCGGCAAACGTTGGCTGGGTATGGGTTTATTGTCGCTGGTGGTACCGTGCCTATGGTTTTATCCACCGTTGAGGGCAATCCACTGGTGCGCCACGTCATGCGGATTGTGCGGCGGTCGGCATCATCCAATGGAATAACCGGAGGGACCCTTTGATATCTCTGCAACGTTCTCTGCCTACAGCAACAATAACAGCAGCAGCAATCAGCGTCGACAGCAACAACAACAGCAACGATTGGTCGTTGCAAATGTCTACGAGGAGCATCATTTGGGCATGGCACGCTGCGAGAGATACCAAAGGGCCAGGCAGCTACAACCGGTACATCCCATCATTCATCGGCCTCGTCTTTAAGCCGATAACACATACACACAAACACAAAGACACACACACAAACACACGTACACACGTATTGGTAAGCGCGACAACAATTGGGTTTTTCTATGTTTAACTCCTTCTCTTTTTTTTTTCGTCTGTCAATATTTAGCTAATGTCAAACCCAACTGTTGTTTTGCATTACTGTCGCGCATTGACTATATAGCTTTTCAGATACTTTCTCGGTATTTGCATACTGTGTATGTTACGTAAACGTATACGACGAATGAATTTTACAATATTTTTCATAATTGACGCGCGACGCGCGCGACCTTATATATATATACATATACCTCGTCTATGTAGTTTTTAAATAGAAACGTGTAAAATTTTTTGATTATAAATGAGAGAGAAAAAAAATACCTATACTATTTTGTCGGTGTACAAACTGTTCGCGTCCCCAAATGAATATGTATATTAAAGTCGATTTGTGACAGTAACTATATTCGAAACTGATAAAAAAATTTCAAGCTTTCGGGATTTTTCGTCGTTTAATGTATGCAAAGACCACAACATACACACAAACACAGGTACACAAACACGGGACGGAATTGGCGAAAAGCATTTATCCCACGACATAAAAAAAACACGACAACACACACTAAACTTGTATATTCCGTATGTTTTGTATATTTTGTTATGCGCCTATTGTAAGGCTAATGGTATATAACTTTTTTGATCATTATATTTTAAAGTCTATATCTCGGAAGTCTCTTACGATCGCGCGCCGAGCCGCAAATATTTTTTTTTTTCATTTTTATGGCTTGACGCCGCGATAGAAGAAAGTTTTTTTAGAACAATCTTGCCCGTATGGTGATGAACGTTAACCCTTGATTAGATAGACTGTGGGTACTTTGTGACAGAGATGAACGCACTCGTTTTTATCCATTTTTTTTTCTTCTGTAAATTATTTTTCGAATTACGTATTGGGGGGAAAATACTACTTGGTCATCGAGTACTCACAGTGAACTCACAATGGCGGTATTGTGCATCTGAGGTTTGCAGATTCGCTTACAATTTTGAAGAATTTTTCTTCTTTTTTATTCGTAAAAAAATTGTTGAAAATCGGTACGTACCTGTACGTAGATGCTCCAGGCAAATCTGCAACTCACCGATATCGCGCCTTCGTTGTCAGTTTTATTACAATTTTTTAGTATGTTAAATAAAGTATTTTTATACAATTGAATTTTAAATGTTACTTTTTAAAGTGTTGAGAATTTAACTTTATAGTGAGTACTTGAAAGCAATTATATAACTGTAAAATTCAAGGGATTTTAAATATGAAAAAAAAACTATTTAATTTAGATGGAAAAAAAAATACATTAGTCTGTTTCAATTCTAAACTTGTGCGTACTTTTGTTGTCCAATCTAATGGAGGGTTAAATATTGAATGATAAAAAAAAAATTTTACCAATGCTTAGATAACTATATCTATGTAAGATGAATCGTTTGTCTGAATAGCGAGTAATATTTTAAATGTTAAGCATGTAATTCTTTCTTTGAATATTTGAAAGCGAGTGAAAGAAAAACTCTGTTCAAGCCCTTGACAAGAGTTTAGGGCTACAGGCGAGTCGAGTTTGTATAAATCTTTCAAATTTCATACTCGACATTTGTTATATTGTAAATAATAATCAGATTACGCTTAGCAATGTTTGAATTGAGAAAAATTAATACTTAATCATCTGTGGGTCGGCAGTAACAGGAAAAAATATATATATAATGAATGTTAATGATGAAAATAACGTAGAGTAATTTTTTTTCAGTGTAAAATATTTTTTTAACAAAATAATGATGTAAAAAAAGCAAAAAGAAAAAAAATCACACACACACAGAAGAACACGCGTATAACATGCATTTACGTTTCGTGAGCAAGCGGAATTGCGAAAGCGCGCGCGCGAGAGACCGGTACTCGATTCAATCATTGCTTGATATACACATACGAGAGATTTTCAAAGGATTCGCGTGCTTTCGTTCGACTAGTAGGTGAATATTGTGCACTAACATATGCTACATATTTGTATATCGTTATGGACGACGATATTTAATCAATATTATCATGTATTTCTGCCAACGGCCGGAAATTGTTCATATTCCTCCGCAGGATCTTCGTATTTCGTTGACTTTGGTCACGCCACACAAAGCTACAGTATATTTAAGCAAGCAGGCACACACACGTACAATTTTTCTGATTTTGTTTAACACAAAGTTAAGCCATTCTCAAACTGTCGGAAGAAAAAAAACAAAGAAGAAGAATAAACGAAACACAACCTGTCGCTTCCCGCGAGGCTCGCCAAGCGTCTTTTGTACATAACTATTATATAAAAACTTTAACAGTATTTTTAATTTATGTATGAGTTACTGCGTCGTTCAATTTTGTGTGCGATTAAGTGTGCGCGTATGTGTGTTGCGAGTTTTAAATCTGGTGCTTGCGTTCGCATCCACGCTCTATATAATATACATATATATATACATCAACGACGACGAAACGGCAAAAAAAAGAAGAAACTCTGACGTAACAACGAATTTTGTTCACACACCGCATGTGTATTCGGCTTTTGATTGTGAATGATCGCGCTGATATATGTTATTTTTTCATTCAAATTGTGATAAATTGAGCAACCCGCAAAACGATTTTTTTTCTCATATCGGTCGGCTTTTTATATATGTTTCGCTTGTGTATTATCAGTGCCTGCGACTATGATTTTTTTTTTTCTAACGAACTTCATTTTTTTTTGTCTGTAAAAAGAAAAATGTGAGTAGAAATCATGTTGTCATTATTAAATCTACGAAATGTTTGCTCGTCAAAAATCAATGTGAATTTATTTTTGCTATACCCCCAGCGCGATGAAAAGAAAAAAAGCTTATCAATGTCAATTTGCAAATTGTTAAGTGTATTTCACGCTCATTAAGCAACAACCATTTCTTTGACAGCTGTGAAAGTTTGTATATTAACGAAAGCAAACTTTGTTTTTTTTTTTTCAAAGTCTGATTTTCTTGTTACATATATTCGTCGTCCAAGTTTTTCGTGTGTATGATTCTTTCATGTTTACACGCTACTTTGACGGTCGCTATATACACGTGTTTGCAAGAAAATAAAAAGAAACGGCCTTCTCACGCAAAAACCGGTTAGTATCTCTTTGATTTTGTATTAAACTTTTTTACAGTTTTTCTATAATTTATGGGGTGGAGCTTTTAACTCATTGAACACAATCTCATACAGCAATTTCGTTGAATCGTTCGGCTTAGGTATTATTTATTAATTGTGTATTTCAAAGAGCCAATACACTTTTCCCTCTTTCTTCCTCTCTGTTCAGCACAAGATACTTTAAAAAAAATGATTACCTTGATGGCGATGCATTATTATATTATACAGGGACTGGTAGCCCAATATTTTAAACGATAAACGCAAAAAAAAACAATGATATACATATACTATATAATGTATCACGTTTCTTCAATCGTGTAAATACGAGATATGTTGTTTAACTGCCATAAGTGAAGTTTAGTTGAAAATCGCGCGAACGTTTGTGAGGCATTCTCGTTGAATTACTATCACATATAACAATTGTAATCGGACTACGAGCGAGAATCGTTTTCTATCTTGAAATTCACGCATCAATCGATCAACAAGTGTTGTTGTTGCTCTCGCGATCGTAGTTCTATCACACTCATGGCATACACACTTGTTCTTCATTTTACGAGACGACAAGAGTACAAACAAATAAAATCTATATTTTTCTCATCCTTATCCTTTGCAATGGTGATTGCTGGTCGTAACGAATCCATCATTGTAATAATTATAAAATGAAAATAAATGAACGAAGAAAAGTGTGCGAGTGTATGATAATTTCGTTGCTTCCGAGTGAATGCGTGTGGTGAAAAAAAAAAAAAAACTAACGAATTAACGTAAAACGAGGCGAATGAATGCGAGTAAAAGCGTGTCACTTACAATTGTGTCTATAATTATACATAAATATGTCGATCGATGAACAATACGAAAAAAATTCATGAACAATCGTTGTGTATAAACTTATTGCGAAAAAAAAATGATGGGCGGGAAAACGAACGAGGATAATAATTTTTGACACCCAAGATTAAATATACGTGTATAAAAATTAAACTATATATTGAATAAAAAAAATAAAACGAGCGTTAACGTTGAAGATTCATTAAAAGTCTGACACGGGTGTTGAAGTTTTTCTTGCGCTGTTGTGCATTGAATGAAGTGAAAAAAAAACTCAGTAATGCAAGGTGAATAGAATTTTCGTCCGTCTGCGAAAAGTGGGTGTCGTAAGAGTTTTTGATCCGAAAAAACACATTATATCATAAATGTCTAAAAGAACCTTGTATTGCTGTAATTAAATTGATGATAAAACAAAAGACAGAGAAAAAGAATTTTATGTATTATAATCCTACTGTATGAGAAAAGTAAATATATTGTATAATGACATATATATATATATACATAATCAAATTGTAGTTTTCATTTCAATGTATCGACAATGAAAATGAAGTTATGATACAAAAAATTATGGAATAGCTTGCGTAATTCCATTAATTGAATATTTACAACAACACTATTGATGGTGTTTTTTCTCAGTGAGGAGTTGGAGTATGTCCATCTACATAAAAGTTTCGAGTGATTGAAGGCAGTGTCAGTTCCATACCCTCCATTTCTTTAGTTAAAATAATTTGACAGCCTGAAAAAAATGAAACAGTTATATGACAGATCACACTTTTCATTGCAGATGAATAATTTTACCTAATCTGGAGTTTTCTTTCAAAAAAGGTGCCAAGTCCAGGAGATCCTCTTCTTTTTCTTCGGCTATTGGGAGCACATCTAGGTAATCGTAGTGTACATACACATGACATGTTGTGCAAGCTAAGGAAGCTTCGCAAGCTCCTTCCATTTCAATATTATACCTATGGGCTAGGTAGAGCACATTGTCTCCAATTTTTCCTCTGACTGGTATCTTCTTGCCATCTTTATCAATATACACTATGTTCACACTGAAAAGTAAACAGTCGAGATTATCTAACGAGTTTACACTTCGGAGCTTTAGTTAGCTTACATTTCATTCTCAGACTTTGGATCTTGATACTCGTATTCCCCGTGGAAGAGACCTGGAAAAGTGAAAAGTAGAATTGCAAAAGTCTCGATAAACAAAGCACTTGAGCGAAGCTAAAAAAATTGCAAACCGGCAGCCAAGTGTAACCTCGACTTCGGCACTGTTCTCGCAAGCCATCTCAAGTCGGCACACTTCCTCGGGTAAGTCTTGAGCAAGCGAAGCACGAATGTCATCTTATGAATTCACGACAATCGGGCATAACGATACTTAGTGCCAAGATCAAAGAGCGCGAGGACGATTGTGTTTTTGTACACTCACACACACGTGTGCTGCCTAAATTACTGTACACTGGCGGTGCGGTAAAGTACACTTTACAGCACTGCTTTACACAATACACATTTCTGCGACGCAGGCGCACTAAAATCTGCTCTGAAAAAACAACGGTGCGCACGCGAGGTTAGATATCAAAAGCCGCTCCTCTCCTGCATACACAGTTGCAACCCTTCGTTAATCGCGGATTCGGTGGGTTGGTGCACCGTATAAATCTCAGTCGCCGAGTCGGGAAATTGTGTACGTCGCGTCGTATCGAAAAGAGATAAAACAAGTATGATCTAAAAGAGCAGACGGCAAAAATTACAGTAGAACTCGGCTCTGTTGGCAGATAAGGCAGCATCGGTAAGTATAAAGTGGTGTTTCGCCGACAATATACATATATACGGCACAGTTTTTGCATGCGAGGGAGTGTGCGAATCGATCCGGCGTTTTTCGTGCTGTATACGTGCCTATGCTCGCGGCGCGTTTGTTGTTGAAGGTCTATTGATAAACGGAACTTAGGGCTGCCGCGGCGAGCTACTATGGAATTCCATTGATTTGCCATTCGAAGTTTGCCACGCGCGTTTTCGCGAAACAATTGTTACGTTGTGCCTAGCACGTACTGGATAAATAGCATACACAATCGTTGTCTGCCTTTACAGACTCTCGAAAATGGTTGTGCTCAGTGACTTTTTGGCTCCACAAGAGGGAATTCGCCACGAGGAGAAGGATACCACTCTCTACATCAATGAGAAGGAGGTGGGCAAAGGAATTCTTTATATCACAGAAAGGTTTGTTATACCTTACAAATGTATAATACCATCAAGAGATAAATTGTCATGGATGTAATGGTTGTCAATTGATTTGCAGTGTTCTTTCATGGGTCAACAGTGACACTCGACAAGGCTTCTCACTAGAGTACCCACATATATCACTCCATGCCATCTCTAGAGATGAACAAGCTCATCCCAGGCAGTGTTTGTACGTTATGGTCGATGCCAAAGTGGATTTTCCAAGTAGGTTCATACTCCAAACTTGTATTATGATTTTACGACAAGCGCATATAATGATGTTGCTCCAAATTTTTGCAGGTGGTTCTGCATTAGAGCCTAGTAATGATAAAAATGAGAGCAACAACAGTGATGAGAACAATGAGGATGATGATGACGACGACGACGATGATTCGGACGCGCCAATTACAGAAATGCGATTTGCACCAGACAACACAAACAATTTGGATGCCATGTTTCAGGCTATGAAAGCTTGTCAAGCTCTTCATCCAGACCCACAAGACAGTTTTTCTGACGGTAAGAGCTGTTTACATGTAATTTTAATGTTTTTTGTGAAGTTGTAATCCATGCTTATAATTTGATGTAGCTGAAGAAGATATTTATGAGGATGCTGAAGCAGATGAGTTTGAATACTTTGAGGCAGGTGCTGGAGATGCTCCTTATATTACAGGTAAACACATGCTTTTTGCAAGTTTATTTTTTCATAGAAAAATATGATGAGATCAATAGACTTGATTCCATATATTTTTAGAACAACATGAAACAAGTCACAATGGCACTCAAGCAGTAGCAGAAGAGGCTATGGACATAGAAGCAGGGCAATTTGAAGATGCCGAGGAAGACCCTTAAGATGTTTAAAATAGCTGTGTAACGGCTTGTATTCTCCTACCTTTAGTTACAATAATCTATCTGTGTTACTCATATCACGCATTCTAACGTAGGTGAAACACTTTACATAATCATACGCACAGAAAGGATGTAACAAATATCTCAAATCACTAAACTTTATTATTTATATTCATTTTTGTACATGTTTTCATAGATAAAAAATAATTAACTCAAACAGCTTTTTTTTTTGTCTCACTCGTTAAAAAATATCATTTTTTTTACAAAAACAAAAAAAAACATTAGTTTTCATCACTGCGATTCATATATAAAAGCGCACCCACAAAAACATTTAAAAAAAACAAGACACAAGAAATTTCAATTTCTTTGCAAATAATAATCATCGTGAAAAATAATTTAACTGTGGTAACACTTTTTAAGGATTATCTACGTTGCCGCTGCGGCAATATCACAAAGTTAATAGTGACTGTCAAAAAAAGTGCTTTTTTATCTAATTTTATAAATGATAAAATGATGTATTTGCAAAATAATGAATAATGATCTTGATATAGACATGATTGAAAAAAAAAGTAGTTTGTGCAATTACCACCTACTTAGTTACATATACTTAATTAACACCCCGTCGACGGCTCAATGTAAAAATTGCAAGGATTGTAATGGCAACTGAACTTTCTACCGCTCATACAATTTGAGAATGCATGCACTTTTTACTTAAGCTACGCCTCTTCTCGGAAAATTTGATTTTTCTTGCGAAAGAAAAAAGCGTTCTGTGATTTGTCCAATTTTTTAAGAGTCCTAATTTTGGAATTATCAATTTATTGAAATAAAAACAAACAAAAAATAATAATAAACAATGAAAAACTATTGTAATATTAAATTTAAACTCCTTAAGTTTAGCTTTACACAATTACGAGACATTATGTTGTCTTTACAAATTCCTTGTCTACCTAATCTTCTTGGGACCAAAAATGAGATCTGCATCCGGTGCCCCCTTTGGATGATTATACTTTTGCCGCCTTTCCCTATTTAGATTCACTGTCACTGGTCTTGTTCCTTGATTTATCGCTTCCTGATAATCCTCTTCCTCTTGCCTCTCTGTGATATTGAGTGTGAGTCGCTTGACTCTCTCCTTTTCTTCCTTCTGCTCTTGTTCTCTGTTTCTGAGATTCTTGGCGAGTTCAGAGGCGACTGGCACTGCCAATTGTTTGTACTGTTGTTTGTTACCTTTCCTCACCATGAGCACAAAGTCTACGGTGGAGGTATCCGATGGGCCTTCTTGAAGCTGCTCGTACGTCTTTTTTGTACTCTTTACGTGCAACGGCACTGAAATATCAACGTGCTGAGGCTTTACGGCATCTCTCATTCTGTCTTGTATATTGTCCGAGACCATTTTATCCAGAGCCGACAGGAAATCATCATCCTCCGGGCAATGCACTCTTTTGGGACCGGAAGGTAGGGCTGCAACCAATTCGGAGGTGTCCATCATAACACCGTCATTGCATCCTTCCGACAAACTTTGATCTCCCTGAGTGTTATCTTGAGTGCCTTGATGTTCATCCCGCTCATTCCCTTCAGTCGTCCACTCCTCGTCGGATTGAGCTTCCGACTCTTCTGCTTCTTCAAAGTGCAGCTCTGTGCTTTGCTTCGCCTCGTTGTTTTCCGGACTTGCTTCCTCTTCCTCTGGAATAGTGTTCATGTCGCTGCCGTCCTCCGCTTCTTGCTGCTCGCCGACGTCCAAGTCTGGATAGAGCGTTTTGCGAAGCTCTTCTACAGCGTCTTGCGCTTCCTTCAGACTCTCAAACAGATGCATTTTTGGCCTGAGCATAGCTAGTGTGTCGCGGAACATGTACTCGACACCCACCGGAAATAGATTTTCAGCTGTCCAGACTGCATCTGTCTTTTTGAACCAGTAGTAGTGTTGGAAAAATACGAGGAAATAATCCAACTTTTTTTTACTAGATCCTCCACTAAAGTACTGCCCACAAGTTTCTAAAAGCGTACAGACTAGTCTTATACGAAACAAATGTTCGGGTGGATCGAGTGGACTTTGCACTGCATGATCCATCGAGACACCAAAGGTAATTAAAAGATACAATGTTCTGAATATATCACCACTTTCCACCATACGATAATTGTAAAGTTCACCAAGATATTTAACCATGGCTATTCTACGCTGATTGAATTTTGGCAGGTTTATTTCCATGCAAAGCCTGATATCTTCGAGTACTCCATCGACTACTAGAGGACCAACAGCTTCGTAGTGAGCAACAAGACCAGCCAAGAGACTACCAACACACCTAATGTTCAAGTATTTAACATTGTAAGCTGCGGTGAGACATTTTATGGCGTACGAAGAGATACTTTCGTCTTCCCAATCAAGCTTTCGCATCCACTTGAGAACTTTGTCGGTATTCGTCTTTGAAAGGTCTTGATATAGCAGTTTTCTAACGAATTCGTGAATTGGAGGTCTGTCTTTTCTCGTGACGTTATTAATAGACTCTGGAGGATTGACAAAGTAGTATGCATTTTCAATTATCGTCACGTACCGCGAATCCAAAGCTGTCACGGCTTTCTTTCGCATCATCTGTTCGAGATAAACTTTTGTGCGCTGATGCGAGTCCGAAGAGCAGAATAAGAACCGACCGCAAGTTTCGAGTAAATTACAAGCCATCTCGATGTGATGATGAGTGAAATCATGTAATAAGACTTTTAAGCAATACAGAGCTTCGATTTTTGAGTAGAGTTTAAACTTTACAAGTTCTCCGATATACCTCACCACTTTAATTTTCGACTCGATGTTGATTTGATCTTTTTTGTGCACGTGATATTTGAAATCGTGCTTCAACATTTGACACAATTCATTGCCCACTTCTGGCATAACTGGGTAGAGAATCGCTGCTAGTCGGGAATAAAATGGCAGCAAATCCAGACGAATTCTGGAAACTCCAAAAAGCGCTTTGATCAATTTTTTCTTGTTGTGCTTTGTGTTTAGATTCATGAGAAAATCGACAGCAGCATTGTCAATCATTTCGCGATTGACGCAGTTTGGCAAGTGCGTCAGAAAAGCGTCGAGTAGAATCTTGTTACTGATATTTGTCACTTGTGGCTCTTCAACTTCTGGCTCTGGAGGCTCTTCAACTTTCTCAATATCTTCCAATTCGTCAAGTGTCAAGTCTTGATCCAAGGTCTCCTCGGTCATGGCATCATCTTGTTGTTTCTCTTGTTTCAAATTTTCTTTGGAATAAGATCCCGGCAAGAAGACAGTCAAGTCTGTCAGGACTTCGTAAAATCTCCTTGTTTCCTCATCACCCCACATATCCTCAAGCATACCATTTTCTTCACCTTCACTTATCATTTTCAATGACTCATCAGCTTCTGCCTTGACTTCATTGTCAATTGGTAATTCCGGTATAGACTCATCTACAGTGTCTGAAAAGTTTTGTACACTTGTTAGCAGGCGTTCATAAGAAAGTTGAAGAGCTTCCAATTTTTCTTTTCTCTCTGCACTCAACTCTCCTCTTGTTTGTAAAATTTTTCTATTCTGCTTTTCAAAAGCTTGCAACTCTTTGTGCTCTTTCAGCAAATGTTTACAAAGCGAGTTGTAATAATCTCTAAGCAATGACTTTACATTTTGCTGTTTATCTGGAGTGAGTAGCTTACTTTTTGGTAAAGTGACATTCAATTTCTCAGACAGCTCTCTAACTTTCTTGGGCACAAGACCAGCATAATCTTCGCCACAATGCTTGCAAAAGCTCAGTATTATGCTAGCATTATTATGCTCCTCCTTGTCCATATTAATTAAAACAGTTAAAACAGATCCTAGCAAAGGAAGTCCCTGTTTATGAGTAAAAATGCCAGCATTTACAAGCTCAGCATAAAACCTTAAATCTACTCTTAGCTTGCTAGGATTAGCAATTTTATCGCCAACCTTGAGTGTGAGAATCTTTTGCCAATTCTCGAAAAAATGTGTGGAAAATTCGGCGTAAGTTTGATGCAGAAAGCTGCAAGCTTTGATTGCAGGAGCCACATCAGTCATTTTGAGCTTTGCATCAACCAGAGCAGCAGCCACTTCACTCACGTACTTTGTAAGATTGAGACAGGCCATGTCTTTCATCAAAGCATCCAATTGATTGCCGCTAAAGGTTTTTAACTTTTTGACAAAGGTGGTATTCTTCTTAAGACTTGAGTCGAGTTTACTAAAGTAAGAATCTGGTGGTCTGGTCACATTGACGTTTGCAGCACGAATTTCCTCTTTGGCTGCAAGTCGTTGCTCCATCTCCTTAACGTAGTCATCCAGGAACTTGCGCTCCTCCTCGGATGTAGATTCCGAGTCCGGATTTTCGGCTGGTGCCGTTTCTTCTGTCGTTTCTGACATTTTCTATATGACGAAAATAAGGCGGATAATGTTTAATAGTTTGTTTTGATGCCGGCAAGGTTATAATTTTCAGGTTATACTTTATTTCTGCTGCTGAAAAAAACAATTTTTCGTGACTTTGAAATTATGTATTTGTTACGAAAGCTACAAAATTTGAACAGCTTACCATTACAATGTTAATCAGTTGCTTATCAAGTGCCATTTAATTATATTTTATTCTTCTTCTGCTTTACATTGATAGTTTATTTTTGGGTTTGTTTAATTGCAGATCATCAAATAAAGGGTAACCTGTAGGTTCAAGAAAATTTGAATAAATACACACAAACTAGTGATCTACACATATATTTTTACGAAGAAGATATTGTATATTTTCTTCATTAATAAAAGTTTTCATTAAAAAACGGAATAATTATCTAGGAAGATTGACTTTGCAAATAAAAATTTGTTTGCAATTTCCGATATTCTTCTACTGCCACACAAGTATATCATATAACTTGTTGAGTATATACCTGCGACGCGTTCTCTTCTTTAATAATTTCATGCTGCTTCGTATTATTTTTATAAACAAAGAAAGATTCGCAAGTAACAACAATTGACAGAGTCCCGCACTTATCGACGAGAGGCGCTCGGTTCGTTTATGCAGTCACAAAGTAGGTAACCATATGTGCAGCTCGTAGTGTGTCGTCAGTGAGTGTCGGGCTTTGCTCGCGAGTGCATCGTCGTAAGCGAATATTAATAATATATACGTTATAGAAACGCATTGTATAAGTCGGGGATGTCGAGTTGACTGTACGAGTTGACGAGCACGACGAGGACGAGGACGACGACGCAATTATGGCAGACTTCGACGCGATCTACGAGGAAGAGGAAGAGCTAGCCGAGGCGAATCCCGATGAAGAACAAGAGCCCTACGTTGCTCTGCTACCTGAACCCATCCTCATCCGCGGCGCTGGCAACATGACTGTGTAAGGGTCAACGATTTTTTTCTTCTCTTCTTCATTGCTGCTGCTGCTGCTGCTTCTCTCCTCCCTCCCTTCGTGTCCCCCGCACTGCTCCGTATTTTTAGATTCTCGCGAGACTCCTTTGTTCAACGCCGTCATCGCGGACAAAGACAACACACACATATGTACATTACACACAGCCAGCACTCGAATTAATTCGTCTCGCGGCAAGAGAGAAAGAAAGAGATCTACTTGCGGCCAGAGCTCTTAATCGCCATCAATGAATTCGCGTCTATCTTACTTTACGTATATACATTAGGCCTAATATACATACCTATCGGCGTGGGGGAAGCATTGTTTTTTCAGCTTTGTTGCTATCTCACTCTCCAGGAAAATACTTTTGACATGATATTGCAACGAAATTCTTGTGCATAGGAGAAACTCCTGTGTTTTTCCAATTTTTCAGACTGAAACTTGTTAGTCACATAAGGACTGCGCGTGTGTGTGTGTGTGTGTGTGTGACACATTCGTTTAATTTTAGTCTTGCATTAATGTTTGTTTACTAATTTGAATCACGTTATGTAAGGCGAATTCTCGTATTGCAGACGAGTTGGCAAATAATTTTGCGTTATCTAACCAAAATTTTAGTTAATTATACTGTGTCATTAGCATTTGATTTTAATCAAAATATGCAGCAATCGCTTTTTTTCACATAAGAACTGAATTTTCTTTTGTTATTGAGATCTTGACACTCTGCTGATAATAACTAACCTGCGTTATTGTCAAAGATGAGTAACTGTTGTCAATATTTATTGATGGCACGTACTACCATTTTTCTGTAAAGTTCTTTCAAATGAGACATTTTTAAAGACTTAGACTAATGGTACTGTTCATACCTAATCAATCACTTCATGTATTTAGATTTGGCCTGAGCAACAGATTCGAATCAGAGTTTCCAAGTGGCTTAGTATCCAGAGTTGCGCCAGAGGAGTTTAAAGCAACGGTTATGCGCATTAACAGTGTTTTGAAAAAGACATTGCCTGTCAACGTGAAATGGCTATTTTGTGGCTGCGTATGCTGCTGCTGCACTCTGGGATGCTCTCTTTGGCCAGTGATTTGCCTCAGCAAAAGAGTATGTCTTTTTTGTTATCATATCACCAATGAGTCATATTTTGGCAGGAGTGATTCAATCTGAATTTCAAATTTTAGACTCAACACTCACTCAATAAACTGCTAGAGTGGGAGAACAGTAGACTGTATCACAAGCTGGGTTTACACTGGAGGTTGGCAAAACAAAGGTGTGACAGCTCTTCAATGATGGAATATGTAAGTTATATACGTACTGTAATACTCTTGTAAGTCTACAGAATAACTGTACTATCTGTAAGCCCTTGTCATTATCCACAGGTGCTGTTAATTGAATTTATCCCCAAGCAACAGATATACAAGCCAGACTAAAAAAAATGAAGTGTCAACTTCTTTTTAAGAATTTTGGAGGTTGGTTGTATAAGATATTATGATGTCTTATGCATTGACAATTGCACATACAAAAGAGATTGTGTCAACTTTTGTGTTAATCTCAATGTGCATTTGGCGATGTAAATAATTGTATAAAGTGCATATTTTTGTAAATATTATGTATAGCCAAGTATAGTACAATAATTTTATGTAGGAGTATAGCTAAGATATACAGTTACATCTAATTAACGATATCAAATTGGTAGAAATTAGTAAGCCATGTTTTTTTTTCATCATCACAATGTCGTTATTGATCTTGATACAGCAAAAAATTGATCACTTTTTTCCTAACAATCCAATATAATTGTTAGCTGATTTGTAATTCCATTGAAAGAACTCATTTTAATTATTTGTTACTTGTTTATAGCATTCACTTGTAATTCAATTTTATTTGCTTTTGTGATAATACAAGTGGAAAATCATCACACATTTAAAATTGAAAGTTTCTAGCTGATAATTATTTGATACGGTATATATATACCTACCAAGAATTATTTATGGTTTCAATCACAAAGAACCATTGAATTTTCAATTGAAAAATAAGTATAGGAAATATTGTACATATGTATACAGAACTTAAAACTTCAATTTGTAGCCTTTGGTTGTTCATATATACTTACCATGGTGATATTAAAATAAGAATATAGCATTGTTTACTAATTTAAAAATGTATCGATTATTGTTTATAAATCGTTTATGTTCAGCACGATATTTAACGATAGAACAGTAATATGCCTGAACATCGAAGTTGAATTCGATTTTTTGTACAATTCAACTGCGCATCGTTCGTTAATTTTGCCGTCAAAACAAGATGTCACGGTGAAAGAAACAAGTTACTATTTCGACGAGATAACAAAAATAGGCTCTATAATAAAGCTACAATGTTTTTTCTTTCCTTTTTTTTGCAATTCAGACCCTTAGTTTATTTTGGGCAAATAATTTAATATAGGCATTTTTAATTGTACAAATCGTTTTTTAATAAACAGCATAGAAACAAATTTTAATTTACTCACAAATTAATTTTATTCTTTTCTGTGATCAGTCAAATTTATGATGGACACCAACTTAGAGACTAGGGGTTATCTGCTGCTATTACAAAATTATTGTAACTGTTCCATAGTTACCGAATTTCATTCGTCAAAAAAAGTGTTTGAATCTAAAAATTCATTTTGTAACAAAAAGGGGCTGTGATGAGAATAGAAGACTAGTAATTCTCGATAATTTTGTCAAAAGAAAATTGAGTTGAATTTTAATTGATGATAAATATTTGAAACCCTTATGAGTTATACATATCGAGGCGCTTGTTTGATTAAAATTTCTTTAAAACAAAGCTTTTAGGTAATTATTCTTGTTTGAGATATAGTACGAAAATTATTTTAAAAACACGAGGTCGTACCACAATAAACTCTTCAAGTATGAACAATCATTTTGAATGTAAATTGAAGATCGATTCATTCAACTTGCTAAAGAAAAAGTATAATAATGGATGCAAATATAACAAAGCTTGTGAGCTTGCAGATGAAAACAGCAATTTTTTAGAAGAAAGTTCCGAAAAGCGGAATAGCTTCGATTATAAAAGACAAAACATCAAATAAACAGACATTTAATAAAGTTTTTTAGTGCGACTTTTTGAAAGCACTGCCACGAGGATCATTGTTAATATATTCAATCGATTTCAGAATAATGTAAACACTTGTTATATAATCAATATTTAATGCAAATTTTCATTAGCGAAGATTTACAAAAATAGGCAATTGATTAATAAAAAAAATAGCGTAGCATCACACAACTGTTGGAGAAAAAAGCATTAATCAAGAATAAAATTACAAATTTTTTGTATAGATTTAGACGATAAAAGCGATTATTGATGGAATCATCGTCCGTCGAAACATCACGTGTAAAGAGAATCCTTGTTTTATTTTTTACTTGTTAAACAGAATATTTGCCGTCGTAAGTAGTTTTCGCCATGTGCCTTTCGCTGATTGGATTATAGTGTAAAGCGAAACTTTCAGCATTTCTAAGTCATCGTGCAAAGCGATACCCGTCAGAACAATGATGTAACAATGCTGAAGTTACAAAATTGTCATACTTTCTTTTCCAATGGGGCCGACGTTCTACATTGCTAAAATGTAATCGTTACGTTACTTACGTGAAATTCGAGCTTAATTAATTATTTTTTAAAACACAAAAATTTGAGTGAAAAAAAAATCATCAAATAGCAATTAGCTTGATTTATAAAAATATAGAATGTTCCACATGATACAGATTAATTAATTCCAAATCACAACAAAAAACATCAAGTATTGTTACATCGCGAATCCGCATAATAATAAAAAAAAAAAAACATTTGACGACGTCCGTGCTTTTGACGATGCGTAGGTGTAAAAGAGAAAACGGTAAGGCTGCTGGTAACACGAGCTGCTTTTGTTGTATGCAAAGCAAATAATCTTTAGGTATACATAAAATTGTAGCATATCATCGAACTAGATATAATAAAGCTTGACAATGCGGAAGAATTATATATTGAATTGCTGACAGTGTACACACATGTAAGTGCTCTGAATAATATACAAATATGTATAACTAATGTGAAAGGAAAAATAAAAAAAAAATTAATAAACCAATGAAATTCTTTTTCATTTCACTATTTCAAAATTTCTAACGAACGCACAAGTCAACACGCATTTCGATATTGCACCTGAAGCTTTCTCTGATTTCGCAGTTGATTTTCCGGTGTCTTCGCGCAATGAACTTTTCCACGCTGCTGAACGCGCCAGTGTCTCAAGCGATAATTACCTTATATGTATATACACCGAGTAAGTTCTTTGTTTTTTTATTTCTCGAAATAAGTTCATAAAAAATATCGATTTTGTTGCCTTCAGCGTATAAATAATTTTTACCGACAAAGAGAGAACTTCTGTCTACGTTAGCTCTGTCGGAGCATAGAAACAATTTAAAAAAAAAACAATAAAAATATATCACTTTTATAATGACCAGACGCGATCGATAAATTATACTTTTATTGAATTTGATTAATTACAGGTGTACCGACAAACGCATTGTCGTAAGTGTTTCTATCGGACACCATTCTCTTTCCCTTCTTTCGCGGCTTCGATGCGTCAATTGTGCCAACGGCATTGTCAGGTCGAACTCGACGACCTTCAATGATCTTTTTATGGTAATTTTTTGCGAGCGTGAAGTTTTTTTTTCTTCTTTCATCTCATTACCGGTATACTCGGTCAATGTGAAAGTCTTCTATCGATTTTTTTTTCTGACTAAGCGTCAGAAGCATTCCAAACGATTGAAGTCACATTTCAAAGGAGACTAACGAGAATACGGCTACGAGAAAGTTAACTTTTTTTTTATTCTTCAAGTTTATGTTCACCTATCAAGGTCAAAACCGGAAGTAGCAGGATGAACGTTTGCGTTGCCTTGGTCCACGGAGCTGTCACTCACTGTATTTAATTTTTCAGCATGGACAGTATACAGAGAATATTCAAGGCTAATTAGTTTGCAAGTGAAACCCACATATAAACTTGCTGAATGCTAAGTGGATTTTCTTGAAGAGCAAAATGTAGGCGAGCGGCACTCTTATGTGTCGTTGATCCATATACCTGATATTCTTGCTATTTTTGGATTGCGCACGGAGGTTCCAGGATATAGCGTGTCTCGGGCTTGAAATCAATAATGTAAAACTATATCTCTCGGAAGTAGGTATATATTTGATTGAAATCTCAACGACTTGTAAATATAAGCTATTTTAATAATAATATATATCAAATCAAAATATCACAATTTATATCGTTATCAAAAGAGATAAAATTAATTCGTAGCTACTTAGAATGTACAAATTCACTTCTGCAATATAGTAAGTGTAAACAGTTTTTCATGTTTTTTTTCCGTTTAATGTCAGTTTGCAACGCTGCGGAGGAAGTATTATTTATTGATTCTAATCAATTTTGGTCCCACTTACGTGAACAATTAAAAAAAAAAAGAAGAAAAGCAATATGCCGGATTCTTAGACACTAATACTGCAAAACAAAATACGCGAGTTGTCAATGAGTCAGTACAACGATCGTGGCTGCCCAAGCAAGCGAAGTGATTTTTGATAAACACATATACAAATACACATACACATGGCCGGCGATTATAATTTCTTTTTTTTTTCTTTTTTGCTGATTCGTGCACGCCAAACTGTAATCTCGCGATTTGCGGATGTGTGTGACAAGCGAAAGCACCTCACGGAGTATATATCATTGGTGTTTATCCTCTCTCTTTCTTTCTTTTTTTTTTACACAAACAATAACACGACTTACAAAGATTTTTAAATTACGAGACGAAAGTATTTACAAAACATCATTCTTACACGACTGTTAAATTACGAAAAGAAAAACAATTTTTTTTCTAGATAAATAACACTTAAAAAAAAACAAGAACTACACCAATCACCGATTATAAAACAATCATTCGCATTGCCAAAAATCAATTTGTTTATCTATCAATCGAAGCTTGAGGAAATTATGCAAGGCATTAATACGTATTTACAATTAAAAACAAGTTATTTTCTTTCTTTTTTTTTTTAGTACTTTCTTGCCAGTTGGAAATATTTTTCTTTGTCATCTGTGACACGCGAAGAAAACCGCAGTAATTTGCGAGTTATCCCTCGCATCGATATCCTACATAATGTCACGTCTCGACAATAACTATCTACGTTTAAAAAAAAAAAACAAAAAACAAGCGCCGCAGTCTTTGTTGACTTTTACAGTCACGTCCAGACCTTTCAACGCTATATATGACTTCTTTGCTTATAAGCTTCACGCACGATTTGGGAGATCACTTGGAACTTTGTCTACAAAGTTTGCCGGGAACTGCCCTTGTTTACCATCGCATTCTCCATACAGCCAATCATCCGATATCCTCGCTAAAACTTTTATTCTCGCTCCTTCCTGCGACAGTTAATAAGAAACGTTTAATAAAAATATAACTAATCATCGCAACGAAATATCGCGTTTCTACTTACTTCAAACGACAAATCATCGCTAGTTTCCGCCTTAAAAGCGTACAGCGCGTTGACAACGTTGACGTCGAGTCCCGGTAATGGTATCTTCACGTCGACAAAATTAACGGGAAACATACCCTCGCGACTGCCGACTCGTCCTTCCATCCAATTATCGTTGATCAATTTCGTCAAATAAACGACATCGCCCTCCTTCATCTCCAGATCGCCAGGCTGCGAGGCTGGAAAATCGTAGATCGCAATACCGTACGGTCTCTCGGAATTCTCCTTAAACCAAAGGCAACAATCATTACTCCATCTACTCGTCCCAACATCCGAGTACAATTCAAAAATTGCTTTGCAATGCCTTACCACTAGGCCATCCTCGAGACCAGCGATGTATTCCGGTGGTGGTGGAGGTGGTGGAAGTTTAGGCATCGGTGGTGAAGCATCGCTGTCGCCCCAACTGACTTTCGTGGGATCGTCGTCCCACGTAACGACGCTTATAGTCTTGTCGTCGTCCCATTTGCTCTTGAATTTGTCTTCCTCCCAGGGAAATTTGCCATCGGCGTTGCGCAACGGATCCTGCCGTGGCGCGCCCGAGTAATTGACCCTCGACGAGCCGTACACCGGACTCGTTTTGTTGGAATTGCTCGAGCTACTGCTCGCGCTTTCCTTCTTTCTCGTCGGTATGATGATCGTCGGCATGACGAACGGTTTGGCCGGCGCGGCTGCCGCGGCTGGAGGAGGCACTTTTGGCTGCTGCTGCTGCTGCTGGCAGTCGAAGGGGCTATTACTGCTGTTACTACTAGCGCTGTTGAAAGCGAAGAAATTCGATTCGCCGATTTCTTTGATCTCGTGATGATTTGGTATCCACTGCGGAAAAGAACAATAAAACGCGCGATTAATTAAGACAAGAATGAATTGACATTGACAAGCGTAAGATTCTCATTCGCGATGTACATATATAGCTTTGATATTCGTTTAACGATGATGCTGACGTTGACGGTATATATCCTTGTTATAAAGCAACTAACAAAGAGACAACCGCGACTCCGTCAATTAGAATCTCGAGAAGCGCGCGTTACGCAATCTTGCGCGTGTTTTTTTTTCTTCTTTCCCGTAAAAGTTTGCCCCAATATACCTGCTGGGTACTCTTGGTGCTGTCGATGGAGCCAAAGGGATCGTGAGTACAGCTGACCTTCCAAGGATCCTGACTATTGTTGATCCTTTTGGTGGACAAGCTTCCGAAAAAGTCGAAATCGTCCTCGAAGGCACTGGTACTGCCGCTGCTGCTCGTGAAAGCCGAGGGATTGGAATTGCCGTCGCTGCCGAAACTGTCGACGCTCAAACCGTCGCTACCGGTGAAACTCGGTGAACCCGGTGGACTCAAATCTATCAGACACATGATGTCTCTGCTACTCGTTGATGCGCTCGAGTAAGATGACGCCGTTGTCGTTGATTTGTATTGATTGGGTTGTTGCTGTTGCTGCTGCTGATGATGATTATTATGATGATGCTGCTGCTGCGATTTAGTCGTGCGTCGTCCAAACAGATTCGTCAGCAATTCCGTAGGCCTTGCCTGTTATGTCAACACAGTTGGAGTGAGTATGATGTAAAGTATGCAATGCAAAAATGAATGTTAGGTATACTTACGGGTTTCTTTGGTTTCTCCAGGTTGCTCCTGGCAGTTGGGAATTTTGGTGGTGGCGGCCGTGGTGGTGGCTTTTTCTTTTGTTGAGGTACTTGCAGCCTCGTCGATGCACCGAAGATGTCAGCCAGCTCGTTGCTACTAGAAACAAGTGATTCATCATTGATGACTTGATTCGTTTGAGATTTTTTTTTTGCTGCGAGTTTATTTTTTCTTTTTCAATTGGAAACGTTATTGAGCACAACTACGCGGTTTTTAAGATTAATGGAAACACTTGGAGAAAAATCAATTTCACTGCGCATGGATAATAAACGAGAGAGAGAGAGAGAGAGAGAGAGAGAGAGAGAGAGAGAGAGAGAGAAAACGGAGCCATAAATGCCATACACCGACAGAACGAAATTGACAGAGCGCAGAGGCAGAAAGAGTCATCGGATAGCTATAATATAACGATTAGCTTATTCGCGCGAGCGCAGTTGTGTAATTTCTTCTTTTTTTTCGAGCTCTATCGCGAACACAAGAGAGAGAGAGAGAGAGAGAGAGAGAGAGAGAGAGAGAGAGAGAGAGAGAGAGAGAGAGAGAGAGACACAAAAAAA
>JAWWMK010000872.1:0-36897 GCA_035047105.1 Galeopsomyia nigrocyanea
ATAATCCTTTTAAATCGCGGATCGAAGTCGGAAGCTTCTTTTTTTTCTTCTACTACGATTTTCGTATTATTTTGCGATAGAGGGTCTTTTGCGTAGGATTACGTTAAAACGGATTTTTAGATAGTCTGCAGCAAACTATGTTCCGCGAGCAGAGAAATAACACTTTACCTAGGCTTTTATATCCGTAATTCCTCGTTAACGTTGCTTACGCGTTGCGACGCGTCGCATCGAAACCAGTTTGCAAATGGCAAAATTAGCACTCAGCTTTTATCGGAATAAAAAAAACACATCCCTTTTACTCTCTAATCGCGTATTCCCTGTATACCACGCAGCATCGGCAAAACTCTTCTATCGAAGATCATCGACGGCGTTTTATCGAGTGTTGTAATTCATTTGCATGCAAGGGCTCCCAGTAATACGTCATAATATAACGTCAAACGTATTTCCTCGGGAAAACACCTTTTTTTTTGTTTTTAAATCGTCGATACGACTTCAAATCTGCAATTCAAAGCGAGATTATTGTCAAATGATGAAAATGGAGAAGTGTCCAATTACCGATTCGACTTTAAAGAGCGTTGTTAAAACGATCGCGAAACGTTAAGTAAACATTATTACGTTAAAGCTTCGTCGTCGTCGTCATATAACGAGACATCCCGAAAATTAAATCTCCCGCGCATGAATATTCATACAAAAGCAAGAGGGGGAAGCGCGCGAGAAGAATCGATTGGTTTTTCTTATGCAAAGTGAGAGCTTTAAGCCCAAAATTAGCGACAATTTTCGCTACGGCGACACAACGAACTTGCCAATCTGACTTTGCTAAGAATAATAATTATAAACTTCGTCGTTTCGCGACTTTTCAAGAAAAAGATATATATAGGAGAGTTAATACGACTCGGCGTTTATTATCGTAAAACGGAAAGATATCGCACATCTCGTAAAAGCTCGGCCACAAAAGTAAACGCGCGCTCTCTATAATACCCCGCGAAAGATCAGCACTTTGCGGTTGTATAGAAAGGGCAAAAAGTAGAAAAAAAACATAAGCATCGGCGGCTAGAATCAGATTCTCGACTAGCTTTAGTTTGCAGCACGTCTCCGGGCAAATTGGGTAGGCGTGGTGTGGCAGCGGCGGCGGCTGATTCCGTCTGGCGATAGCTTTTACGTCATGGAATGCCGAACACCTTTTGTTTAATGAGCGATTGGAAAAAACTTGCACACACACACTCATACACAATGATAAATTTTATCGAATGAAAATGAAAAAGAAAATCTCTCGCAAAGATATCTTCCGCGCGGTAGCTATGACTGTGCGCGAGCAATAAATCTCTTGAAGAGAGAAAGAGGCGGAGTATAATTCTGATGGCAAAGTTCTCTGATGCAGAGTGTAATGACGCGTCTGACGATAATGAGAGAGCAAGAGCGGTAGCCACGGCGTCTCTTATTAAACAGCGACGATCAAACGGCCTTCTTCTCCTGTCTTTTCTTGCGATAAATCAGGCCTATACGTACGTACGAGTTTTTTTTTTTTTTTTTTTTTTTTTTTTTTTTGACGATGTGGTACGCTGTCTTGCTTGCGCGCGCTGATTGTAGGTTTTGATTGTGATAATGAGAAATCTGCTTGGTGAGCGCGCGGCCAGCTTGATGATGATCTGCGAGGGAGCTTTTTGATTTGGGTTTGCGTGACTTCTAATCTTGTGCGCGGGTGATTAGCTATTGTGTATGGTTGTCTTGGAACTGTATTGCGGGAGATTGTGTATGTGTGTCTTTCGGTTTGAGATTGTGATTGTGGTTCGTTAGACTTTGAGATTGGTGATGATATGGTCTTTTCTTGCGGACGAAAGAAAATCCTACGCGTTGATTGTATATTTTTCTGATTGAAAGTAAAGATAGCGATTCTTTGTTGATCTATCTACTTTGAACTTTCTTAAGGTAAACCTCGATTTTTATCATTCTCGCATTAAAGCGCATGCGAAATTACTTTTTTCACAATAGCATCGTTAAATAATGTCAATAAATACATGATAGTTGTGCTCAAGATTCTAAAGTGCGAAAATCGGGAAAACTTTAGTTGTCATATTATTTGCTATTTGAACGGGCTTATTTTTTTTATAATAGTTTTACGAACCAACAGTTACCGTCATAAAATTATAAAGTTTAAGTAGTAGTACTTTTTTATTATAAAGTTGTAAACCTTAAACTAGCAAGCGAAGTGAAAAATTATAGGCTTTCCTTCAACGGCAACGCATGAATATATACAGAATGTCAATATTTATCAACCGTCGACGAGGAGGAAAACAATGAAAATGTGTGTTGCACGCCAAGAATTGCCGAACGACCTTAACACCAATATAACCACATGCAATCGCTCATCGCGCATGAAAAGAGGCATCCGCTGCCACTGAGTAATGGAACGTCAACCCCCGCATGTCTTCGCGTTGCATTTCCGTTTTAGAACTTCTTGCTTGCTTGACAAGGCTAACGCATCGCGCGTCGTTACGAGTCGATGCATTTTAGCTACTCGCAGTGGCAAATTACCTACAATTTGCGCGCGCGCTCTTACCGTCTTGTCTTGGCACTTTGGGAGAACTGTTGATGATAAATTGATTGGAACTTCTATTTTTATGTAAGAAATCGTAGTGATATATTGATGTGAAGTTCAATTGATTTTTGGGTAGGAAAAACTTTTTCATCACCTCTGTAATTCAATTGTTTTCATTGAAATTTTTATATTTGTAAATCATCTAATTGCAGTATTGAAATTATCGTCTAACTGAAATGATCGACTTGAGAGTTACAAATTGACTATGGTAAATTGCTATAGACAGGAATATATTTTTTTTCAGTTGTATAGTAGCTATCATGAACTGTCATGCACCTGCTGAACTTGCACCGGAAACACGGACGCGGGCGTGACGCATGTCCGTCGTGCGTTGAATTAGTGATTGGCTTACTGCTGAAACTATCCTGAAGACAAGAGACGCTATTGCCCTGAAGAACGATGCTCGATCGATGTTGCAATGATATTAATTTTTTACTCGACCTACCGGTTCAAAAAAAAGCACGTGCCTTTATGACCAATGAGGCACGTGCTCTTTTGTATCAAAAAACGCACGTGCCCCCCTGTCAGCGACACCTTCGGTTTTAATTGGAAAATGACGTTCAATAGATATTTTTCCGGTACTTGAAGGGTATATATGTATTGCTAACATTATCTAATATATCAATTCTTTAATAAATCATTTTTTCAATTGATGAACTGAGGTATCGGGAGATACGTGCCGCTAAAAGGGGCACGTGCCCCATTTTCAACACCAACAAATCATTTTCAGTTTCCAACTAAAAAATGATTTATTAACGATTATTTATATTAAATACTATTAGCAATATATATTATACCTTTCAGTACCGGAAAAATATTTATTGGATGTCATTTTATAATTAAAACCGAAGGTGTCGCTGACAGGTGGCACGCGCCTTTTTTGACACAAAAGAGCACGTGTCTCGTTGGTTACAAAGACACGTGCTTTTTTTCAACCGGGCTATTCTATGTAAAACTAATATACTGTGTTATTATTAATTACGTTATTGTGTCACATGTTCGAACACTACGTTAAACAGTTGTATTATTTCCATGTTCTTATTGGATATCATGAACAGATTTTAACGGATTGAGTTGAGAATTGGTACGTACATTCTACAACGTTTTCCATCCATCTAGTGGAGTAGAATTAAAAAGAAACGTAAGATACAGAAACTGTCAAAGTGATTGACAAAGAAGAAATCCAGTCAATTTAGACTTTCGAGTTCACAAGTCAATTAATGCCATCAAGTACTTCGAAGTTAAGAGCTCATAATTCTCCAACATCAGCAGCGTGAATTTTCCTTCCACTTAATTTTCTCAACCTTCAAGTTTCAACACTACAGAACTATCCCTCGCAACCATTACGTAATCAAAAATCCAACGAGTATTACACGTAGGACAAGTTTTTCCGCGCTTCCTCGTGTGTTCCTGCGCAGCGCAATTAATCCGAGAGGCGCCGCGCGCGCGCGCGCAACATCATCCTCGCATTCCTTCACGAGTCGCGCGCGGATCACTGAACTTCCCACGCTCGTGTGTGTGTATGTGTATAATTCTCTCTCGCTAGCTCGCGAGATAAGAAGAGACGCGTGACCAAGGCGTAGGCCATATGTACATATATACGAAATTTTGTCTTTTTACTTAACTTACAATGGGCTTTTGACTTCTGTTTCGCGCTCGCGAGAGCTTGATGTATATTTCGCGCGACGCCAGCATGTCGAGTTTCTAATGACTTTTCGTGTTTTCCTTTCCGTAGGACGAATGTACATATGGAAAGATGGAGAAAATTGCTGGTAGAAGCTATTTATGCTTTGTGAAAAGACATGCTTATATTGTGTGTTTGTGTATCTGTGATTTAGCGTTTAATCAATTTATCCTCCGAGATTTCCATTTTTCAGCATGATAAATCGAGGTTGTTTATGGAGTGTAATTGTGACTGCAGCGTGAATGTATTTTTTCCAAAGGATCATATTGTGCGATGTTAATTTATCGCGTCGATATTTCTATGATAAATCTCATCATTTTTTTTTATAAAAAGGAGTTATTGAAAGAAAAAAAAACATCACGTCCAGTCGTAAAAAAACGGAATTTTTTATTTTAATCCGCGAGTATAATCATCTACCCTTGACGTTCTATCGTGATTCTCTCACACCGTGGAACATCGTCTCAGAGATCTCGTGTAACTTCTCGCGGCAATACACAAGGCACGTCTCGCTCAAACGACACAAGTTATACTTCTGATACAGATCGGATTTACTACTACTACTATGTACTACTATAGCGGGAATTTCTCTCTCTCTCTCACTCGTAATATGCACGGAGAAATTGCCTTCGTATCGCATCGTTATTGTTTCAGAACTCGATTCTTATCTTTTAATAAGCCTCTTGTTCCGCATACATTCCTTTTTTGTATCCGTGTCGTTTGTTTCTTTTTTTTTGCGAGTACGTTAATTGAGCTGGAAAGTTGATTAATTGTTTAATTAACTTGGGTAATTGTCGAAAAAGTAACAGTTTATTCTGCGTTGCACAAGGAGACGAAGAATTTTAATTTCGAAATTTTTCTCAGAGCTCTCTTTTTTTGAGTACCGAAGTAGTTTATGTTGTTTGCTAAAGACGCGGTAGCATTAAGAGGAGAGAGAGAGAGAGAGAGAGAGAGAGAGAGAGAGAGAGAGAGAGAGAGAGAGAGAGAGAGAGTGAGCGATTGACCGCATCCAAAAATAATTCGCATCACCTGTCACTACAACTCGCAGTTGATCGCAAGCGTCTTTAAATAAATCAAGGCCTTTAAAGTTGCATCACCACATTTGATGATTCAACGACGCTGTATCGTCAAGACTTTAGCACAGACCAACCGGCGAGACGAGTGTTTCGTTGCGGAAGGCCCGATTTTTTTCCTTCAAAATCTATTACGGTTAAAGTTTTTTGCTATCTTGAATTTGCTTGTTTTCGATAAGATAACTCGAGCATTAGAGCGTGTATCGCTTAGAATTAAATGGTCGTTTGTAGATGTAAACGTGGGTAGGGTTATTGCGAACTTATCGATCAAAAAATAATCTACAAATAATTATTATCAACGAATTACCATTTCACAACCAGTTCACTTTCTAAACCCGCGTGAAAAATCATCTCCAAAATTTGCACATTTATTTTGGACTCCATGACTCACTCGTTAATAATATAACCAGCAATTTCGCGCATGAAAATCCTTTAAATTACAACGTAATCGCTGCATGGCGTATATATATACATGACCTGCAATGTTTTCTTAAAGAGAAGTCGTGTACTCACGACAATGCACCGCAGTATATATATTTTAAAGCACTTTCACGTCGTGAGTCATTGTTGTGGACTCTCTTACTATATACTCTTTGTGATTCACGTAACGAGGGGTCCATTGCTGGTGAAACTGTTTTTTTTTTTTTCATCGAGCAAAAAAGATTCAATTTTTCGAAAAAAAATGTATTTCGCTCGCGAAACTTTAATGAGACCCGCCGCAATGAAAGTTGATAGCTGCCATTTCGTATTGACAATTTGGAAATTTCCTCCGAGAATAATAAAAATGACAAATGATATTGCAGTCGTACATTTCCCTTTTTTTTAAAGAAGAAAGAAAGAACGTTCTCGAAAAAGATTTCAAAAGAAATCAACGACAAAAAGATGGTCGCGGCCAGTAGCTACGTAGCGTACCCAGAAAACGGAAGAGAGTATGTAATTTCCAGCCTTGCAAAACTCACCTTCCGTTTTATTATCCTGCGGCTTCAGGTGGTTGGGGATTGAAATGCGCGCGTTTCACTTTCGCGCGCGGCTGCCGCCGCTGCTGCTGCTGTCCGAATGACTTGGCGATGCTATTTACAGCGCGGGCGCATCATCATATCCGACAGAAAGGAAAAATGGCTTTTCTTGCTAAGGCCCCTGGAGGCCCACTGAACGAGTGACTTGACCGCGAGAGAGAGATAGAAGAAAAAACGAAGTGCTTATATTGGAATTCCATTGCCGCCTTTTATCGCTCAAGGAAAAAGTTTATAGGCTCGAGGGTCGTGCGCTATGGAATTCTTTTTTTTTCTTTCTTTTATCTCGAGTGATGACCGACGAGAGGAATGTGAGATTATTATTGTTAGGAATAGGTATCGACGTGACTTTTCTCGATATCTGCCGGTGGATGCAGATGCATTTGGATGTATCGAATGTTTTTGTTGTTGTTGTTGTTATTGTGGCTATTGATTCGATCAATTCAGTCGTTATATATTTCATTCGTGAGTTTCTCAAGGCACTTACAAACTCTAGCATTGATTTTCATGCTAAAACACCCTGAAAGCTCCAAAAAAAAAATTAAATTTTTTTTTCCTCGTAATAACCGTTCGTAACAACTTTTTTAAAGCCTCTTGGATGCTGGTAATTTCTCTGATAAACATTACTTTCCACGGAGCGTTGCATTGCCTTAACCCCCCGAGGGAACAGCAGCCGCGCGCGAGAAGTGTAATCCGAGTTCGCGGAAACTTGAAGAAATATTTCCAAAAGCTGAACGCTTTGCAGCTACTGCTTCACTACCCTTTTATTTCCTTTCTTCCGTTTTTTTTTTGCGCGGATTTAAGGGGAAAAAGGGATTTATGCGTTTTGTTCGGTGATTTTTTATTTGTTTTAGGTATTTTTATTTATAATAGGTTGGTTTTAACTAAAATTCTCACATCGAGAAAAAAAACCTCTAGATTCACGAAACATTTATTATTGAGCACTTTTCATATTTGTGTCGAATCGAATAAAACTTGACTTTTCTTTTTCTTATTCAGAAATGTTACCGGTATTTATAATAATATTATGACACATTTCTATTTCATTCATAATTTTAAACAATTATGTTATAAAGTTATTTTTTTGATAATATGCGAATAAAATTTTATTTAAGCTCGCGAGTCACTTTTTGCTCATCAAATCTATCAATCCATCTATCGTTAAATATCGTTACTAAAAATTCGAAAGTTTATACAAAAAAAAAACTGGAACACCAACATACTCCTCGTAAACTAGACACGCATATAGCCACCGAATCGCAACACACGCGATGGAGCGTAAACCTCTGAGTGCGAGAGTCGTTACTCAGAAAGAACGGACTCGCCAGTGTCCCGTTTAGAGCACGTGGAAAGCCTGCGAAACAAGCTAGCTTTTGTTGCCTCGCTATTTACACGTATACCGTATCAACGACCATTTGCAGTACTATATATATACATCGGAATCACGCAGGAAGTGCTTCTTTTTTTATTTATTTTTTTATACGTTTGAAGTAGAGTTTTCATACGCGAATAATGCACGCATGCTAGAAAATATACCTTGGGGGGTCAAAGTTCACCACCGCCCACACGCGATATCCGTCAAAGAGTTGCCGCTCTCTCTCTCTCTCTCTCTCTCTCTCTCTCTCTCTCTCTCTCTCTCTCTCTCTCTCTCTCTCTCTCTCTCTCTCTCTTTACGATATTGTTTTGCCGTTGGCAAATGCGCACCATGCAAATGATAAACTTTCCATTCATTAGAACGCCCGTGAAAGAAACTTTTTGTGTAGATACGTGCGTGTAGGAGGCGCGGGTCGTGTTGCAATTACAGACTTCGCACGAGCGCGCGATGCGTGTCTTTTTTTTCTTGCGCGACGATGTTTTGTGCGATGCGCACCGCGAGCTTTATGCATATTATGTTGTTGTTGTTGTTGTTGTTTGAGAAGCGAGAGAAAATGTGGAGTTTTTTTAAATAAAAAAATTTGTTGCTGGAGTCTTGTTAAAATACGAAAGTATTTTATGGAGTCGAAAAAAAACACATTTTTCGATCTAGAAATGTCGATCTAATGCGTACTTTCCGTTACAAAAATATTAGTAGGGTACTAGGCTAAACGATGAAAATGTTAAACACAAGAGTATGTAAATTTTGACATCTTTTCTCATTTCATTCGGCGAACAGTTGCCATTACCCCGCGTAAAAATCTTCATACCACACAACTTTACAACAGTATTTTAAAATAAAACGACGACCCCGGCAGTAATACATACTAGTTTCCTAGTTGAGCCAAGGAACATAACAAACAATAAGGAAGCCGTGTGCCATCGTAATTCGTGACTCGTTATATGCAGAATAATGTATACGCTAGTCGAGAAGCTTTACAAACACGCGCGCACATACAAATCATCTTCATTATCCTTATCCGCGAATTAAACTGTGAATAAAAAAAGAAGAGAAAAGAAAAAAAGATTCTCATTTTTTTTCTGTCAACATTGCGTCGAGAAAAAAAATTTCATAATCCTGCGAGAGAGCGTGCACTTTACAAAATGGACAACTCAGCCTTCGTCGTCGGTCGTCGTCGTCGTCCAGTGTCTTCCACGCCGCCGAATCCAGAACGTGCTCTCTTTTTTTTTCTCCCCTCATATTTCCAAGAGAGAGCAGCATGCTTTTGAGCTCTTTTCTACGGAGACTCTCTACTCTACTTTTTTCTCTCTCTTTATTTCGCCGGTAGCCCTCTTACCGGCCGGAAACATGATTTTAGATACAGCTCGGAGAGGAGATTTTTATTGACTACCTCGTCTTTTCGCCGGGAGGAAAAGAAGCTTTCTTCATACCTTATTCAAAGCTCTTTTATTATTTCACTTTTCTTGCTTGGCTCTATGTGTGCGGGTAAAATCGATATATGAGCGGCTGTACGAGATGGACGTATTTTATGTTTGTTCGTTTCTTTTCGGTTTGAATAATAATATTTATAATAACAAGTAATACGTTATCATTGTATGTGATTGACATAATTTCTTGAGTGGCCGCTAGGTGCTAAGTAGTGAACGATATCTACATATAATCACAATATTCTTTAGAAATAATAAATATAATTATTTTATGATTTTTAAAGTATTAAATTTAATACAAAAGTTGAATAATAAATTCATTTACTACTATAGATATTTTTTTGTGTGAAAACAATCATTAATGATGTCGAAAATTACTAAAAAAAATTTAATTAACATTTTTAATTATACAAAGTTTCAAAACGACAAAAAGAAAAGCCAACGATAAATTCTCAACAACAGCCGCGTAAACAGAACGCCACTCTCTTCTTGACGTCTGAAGCGATAAATAAGCCGAGTCCGCTGCGCGCCGACAATGTTTTTGGCAAGAAACGCCGTCTGCAAGCTCTCTCCCATTCATTTTGCTGCGCGCACCGGTGCATCTTCTATTGAAATTTCCCCTGCACTTTATCCCGATTCTCTTATTATCTCTGCGGGATATTTTTTTTCCTCCTTCCGAGAGAGGGGCTACTCGACTTTGTGAAGAAGAAAAAAAGAAGTATACTGGTTTTACAAAAGGATGAAAAGATACCATTACTGCATTGGTCAAGCTTTGTTGGCTAACGGTAATTAAGATTTCTTTTCTTTTTTTGTTTTAATTGCAAGTCTGAATTGGATGAGATGAATTGTTTTTCAATGTGATCTTTGTAACTGATGTTTTTTTAATTTCTTTCGATGTTAACAACAAAATTGAATGATCTTTTTTTAATATTCAAATTGAATTTTCATTCGTAAATATTTCAGTGAATTTCCGTAGCGAATACTTCGTATACACATTATCTTTAAAACTGCAAGATAAGTAAAATACACCGAACACGAATATCCCCTTTTAGTATACATCCCCCATGAAACTCCAGCATCCTGTTTATGGAGTTTATCGAAGGTGTACAAGAGCCACCTGAACCTCGAAAACATACAGTCTCATCCTCTCCCAATGCGAAATATCTACACACAGAGACGACGTACACCTGGAACGCCTGAGAGAGACGAAATGGAAAATCAATTCGTCGTTTACGCAACGAAACGAGTGGATGAAGTTATTACCCAACTCCCAACTCCGTTGAGATTGAAAAAAAAAGAACAGAGGGAAATGACCGAAACGCGCGGCTGTCGAGAATATTCTCTTTCGCGAGACAAAAAAAAAGAGAGCAACGGATTATTGGAATTCTCCCGAGAGTGAGTTATTGGAAATTCGTGACAAATTAATGCGATGTCTCGCGATAACGTTTGATCTGTCTCTCTCTCTCGCTCTCGTGGAGGGGTAATGACTTTTTTTTTCGTTCGAAGGGAGTGCACGAGGATCGAGGGTGATTGTTTTCAGTCTGGAAATGAAAGGTTATTGATGGATTTAAATCCGTTGCTCAATTCACCAACGGTATACTCGACCAACTTCACTTTTCGACGACAAACGAAATTAATTACATTGGTTATACGAAGACTGGTGGTAACAGTCAAGATTGATCAGGCGCTGAATTTTTTTTTTCCTCGATAATGTAACACATTGAATCACGTACACTCGCGATGGATAATTTCATCAGAGAAAATTACGCCGACGAATGAATTCTCCTTTTATCACTCGTGGCCCCAGAAAATATTTTAATGAAAATTCCATCGGCTATAACTATCACGCTCACACGTGAGAATAGCTGCTGCTCTTCTCCGACCTGATGAACCTATAACGGGTCTCTCTCTCTCTCTCTCTCTACGCGAGAAATAATCATCCCGTTGAGATCTGCGAATAGTCTCAGCAAGCGATCGCCTTTCCGTCTAATTAATCCAATTAGAGCATGTCAACCACGTCCGTTTACTTCGCGACGATTACCTCGACTAATTACCCGTTCCTTCAACGCGCGGCTCACGTGCGGATGTAACTCTCCTTTGATATGCGCTTTTCTGAGGATTCTGGTGACACTTGTGTGAGCTTTTTATTTTCTTAATGAAGTTTCCACGGATTTGATGGGGAAGATTAGATTTGAATCATTTTTTTGTTCTTTCCATTTTTTCATTGCAAATGCTATACAGTCGAACCTCGATAATTCGAACAGCAAGGGGTCGTGGCTCGAGTTCGAATTATTGAGGTGTTCGAATTATCGAGGTTGTGTAGCATTATAGGAATGTTAAAGGGACCGGCGGACTAGTTCGAATTATCGAGGAATTCGAATTATCTATGTTCGAATTATCGAGGTTTCGACTGTATATGTATATTTTTTAACTTTCTAAATGGTACATTCGAAAGTTCCACCTTCGCAGCAAAATTTGATGTAATTTCGAGAAATAAAAATGAATGCTAACATTGCTTTCTATAACTCTTTTTCGTCGAGTAAAATCCAAATCGATCTAAAGATTTTTAATCAGATGCGCGCATAACAATTGAAATTAAAATTTTATCGATTGATCGACTTACAATATTACAATTATTTTTTTTTTTTCAGGTAAGTGTTGACTTCATTCAAACTGGAACATTTTGGTGATACTTCATTATTATTGTACGTATTTGCAATGAATATTAATGCAATCAGGAATCTTTAGAAGAAAGTGTGACCACAAGAGGGCGCTAGACAATTGTAACTCATTCAAAATACGTTTTAGATCAGTTAGTGTAATTCCTCTTCCAACTTCCAAAATTACGTTAGATCAGAGTATATAAGTCCATTAATTGTTCAATAAGTTGTATAATATTAAAGACTTGTTCTACCCTAATCACTGTGCCCTTCAACGATATTGCGACTATAATAAATTCTAAACATAATTTTACAGAATCATTTGGTTTTTACTCATTTTGCAAAATTAAATAAAGATTAATTAATATCAATGAAATACGTTAAAGTAAACTGTCAATAAATTGGTATCGTCAATGAAAAGTTGAATTTTGATAAATTATGCACACTTTTAGAGAACTTTCGATATTATGAATAATCTTTTAGTTCAAATACTAAAAATTATCTCCTTCTCATTTTTATGTAGGACATGACATAGTCGTAATAAATGTAAATTTGCAACCACTTCTATAGATAAGAAATGTCGCTGACTATGTCAAAAGCCAATTTGGCCTTGGCACGTCTAATAGCCTACGCTGTACATCTCAAGGGTCTTGTAAGACAAGGTTTGCATAGGTCCACTGTATAGCGACGTGGTCGGACGCTGAGTCTAGCAGCAACGTTTTAAGATATTGGCTTGCTTGTTACTATCACCTCGTTATAGCGAAGAGCCAAAATTACAAAAATTTAATTGGCTACTTGTACCGATATCCTGCCCGAAGCTTCGTGATATGGTTTGCAAATTTTCATCAAGTAAGAAGTTTGCAATGGAAAAAAAATTGTATGAATCAAATGACGCAATGCGAAACTACATCACCAACAGTTCTCACCGATAATAACGCCCAATAATTTCAAGTATCACGCCCTCATAAACTCGTACAGAGCTTCGGAATTTTTTTTCTATCAAAAATGCACGTGTAATTTTTTATGGCCGAGCGCTCATGTACTATACGATTCTCACGCGCGTAAAAAGTCTTTTATTGCCCACACTTTTTTTTCTAGCAAACGCGGTATCAGACCCTCATGTCAAATATTTCGGTCGAGTAAGCAGGAAGATGCGGGAAGGCCGACAGACTTACATTTTTATTATTCGAATTCTCTTTCTTTTTCACCGTACAGCCCGCTAATTAGCATCTTTGACGATGATAGCGTGAAAAGTTATTTGGTGTTTGTGCGATAAACATACAACAAAAGTCATCGTTCAACGTGAAATCAGATTAAACGTCGCTGACAAGTCCCACACCCTCCGCGCGCGGTAATCAACATCACGTCACGTGTATGGCACGTCCGTTGCGTGACCCACCTGCATAATCCCGGCAGGTATATAGCAAATCGTGCCACGCATAACATAACACTTACGTTAATTCGCGATTTTTTTTTTCGTCTCTTACGACAATATACTTGTCTCCTGGATATCGCGTGGTGAAAGGATGTGGGTGAGTCATACAACGAGAGTTATAGCCGTTTCTATATAGTTCCTGAAACGACACGAGGAAACGGCGCAAAACGTCTCATCGACTTTCTCACGCGAAAATTAATCGATGAGAAACCCTCGCGGGAAAAGCGATCCGAGTATTCGCGTTTTAAGGACGTGAATAATAGCACGGGCGCCAAGTGTGTAAACACGCGCGCGAGTGCATGGGAGTAGCGTATGTTCGCGAGGAAAAGACACAATACCCAAGATAGTGTTTTATGCAGAGCTTTTGCTACTTTGTTTACTCGGCGTGGGTTTAAAAAACACACCGCGTGACTGTATAGTGCGTTGCGGCGGCATGCGTGTTGGAGATTTGATCTTGTCTGGTTTTTTTTTTCTTTCATTTTCTTTTTCAGTGGACTGTCTGCGGGAAAATTTTCATTAATTTCTAAGTGTTTTTAGTCGAGGTTTCGCGTTTTAGGTATTTGAAGTATTGCGTTTATTTAATATCTCATGATTGAAGAACTTAATGTACTACGTGACCTTATATAAACAATTTTGGTTACAAATTCTATCAGATTTTTTCGAAGAACGATACTCCACCTAGTTATTGATTTTGAAATAAGTCTTCTGTAATTGTAGAACTAAATCATCAAAGATATAAGCATTCTAAAATCATATCTCAAACATTCACTCATCATCGAATAAAAAAAATCCAAATCAAGCCACACGCAACGCAATTCGCAAAGCCACAACCACACAATTAACAAACATACACATATCCTCCTCCAGAAGCAGAAGCAGCCAGTCAGCCAGCCAGCCAATCCCATTTCCAAATCAATAAACCGCTGCGTGCAAACAATAACCGAGCCGCTAATCACGGAAACGCTTCACCCTCTCTCCGCTCGATAATTCCAATAACGCCGGTGTGCATCGCTATGTAATCTCGAGATCTAGCCAAGTAGCAGCAGCAGCATCGAGGCACGGCAAGCAAAGCTTCATAGATATATCTATGAGAAGGGCTCCTTTGGTGCAATGATCCTTGCGCGCGCGAGTTACGCCCCTCCTCTCTCTCTCTTGCAGTACGGAACATCTTGACACTTTAATTATCCTGTGGAGATAGGCACAACGGGCGCAAAACGTTATCGGGGTCACGCTGCTGCCAACTTGACGATGATATGGCGTGTGCGCTGCCGTAAAAAAAATGGAAAATCGCTCGTAAAAAATCTATAGGAGCAGCTCTTCTCCTATATCTTTCAAGAGTGCGGAAAATTTGAATGATTATTATAAGGCTGTGAGAGCTGCCTCTTCTTTTCGCGTTGAGAGCTCGTTATTTTTGATCTAGACTTTTTTTGTAGTAAAGGGCGTCGGATAAGGACGGAAATTAAGAGTTTTTTTTTGTGTTTTATATTTGTTCGATTTTAAGACTCATGAACGAAAGTTAATTTATCGATTGGACCGTCATATCGAAATGTGTCTTAAGATATTCACCAAAGTATATAGTGGTAATTGATACTTTCTAAATTATCGATAACTTCATAGTACATTTTTTGTCTACTAGAGGATTTCCATCATGACGAATTATTAGGCAAATTCATGCACGTTTGTTACATATCATAATCCTATGGATTTTATTTCTATAATTTCTGATTTATAAATGATTGATGTCACTTTTGATTGTCGCCTTTATCATGATTTTGGAATACCACGCAGTCTCACAAACCTTCCTGAACGTAAAAAAAAAAATTCAATCAAAATCATTATGTAAAAATAAACATCTTTCTTATTAATCAATTAATTACAAATAAAAAAATATTTTCCGCACAGAAAAAGATTTCATTTCATAAAACAACGTAAGTACTTATACAATTCAAGCTCAAACAAAGTAGGACACAGAATGCCCGCACGCAAATATGAAAATCGAATTATACATTACTCAGCTGATCATCCATTCAGAGAACAATCATTCACTATACGCCTCTTTCTCTCTCTCGTAAGCACACCTTTTGGCACACGAGCCATTCCAGCATAATCAGAAGCTGCGTGCTTGATATGTACATAACTATCAGCTACACATACATATATAATACATTCCAAATTGATGATTCAAACTGAGAAGAAGACTATACGTATGTATATGTACTCGGCCGACTTTTTCAGTGCCGAGTGGGCGTGAGTACCATGTCGTTTTGCTAAATTGCCAGCTACGTCAAAAGTGCTCGATTCAATTTTGCCTTCTGTTTATACCCGCATGCGATGCCCCTCGAGTGTCTCGTACTGATGAAAAAGTCAAAGTGAAGTAACTCGTTCTCGTAATTAAATGTCACTATTGTAGTCAAGTCAAATGCAACATTAGTATTTAAAAGATTTAAAGATTCGGCGCCTTACAATCTTTTTATCACTCATTATCTGAACTCGCGCGAGAATGTGCATATCAAAAGATAAACACGGAGCGAGGGCTAACAAGGTGCTGAAACTCAAAATCCTCGCGCGATTCAGCAAATTTTCCCTGCCAAACGGTTACAGTGCACGACCATTGCGTATTCATTTGTTCTTGGCGGTCGCGCGAACCTTCCTCAAACTTGCATTGGAATACCGCTGGGCATTGTACTACATTCAAACGAACCTATATATACATGTACAACGTCAAAGTTAGTGCGCGCACACGTTGGAAATTTGATTTCCATGAACTACACGCTCGGCTCGCTCGCTCTCACTACTGCGCCAATCCAATTTTCTCCATGAAAACCCCTACCTCCTTTCATGCTTGTTTTATTCACTTTTCCGTGGCAGTGCCACGGAGTCTTTTGCGGCGAACTGTAGTGTGTGTAGCACGATACACGTCGTTTGAACTGGCGAAACTATGAATTAATTCTGTTGGATATATACACATAGCGTTTCGTTTTTGAGATGGAAATTTCGCGTTGGTTGCGTTGGGAAAATTTCGTGCTTGCAATTGTTGGTTTTTCGATGGGAGAAAATAAAAATAAGTAAGCTAGCATTATTGTCGACAATCTATTGTAATTTATTCACCGACCACTAGGTGACTTGTTTTACATTTTTAGTTTAATCAGTTGAAATGAGTCTTGCAAGTATATAATATGTAGGATATTAATGAGATGAATGAGCGTTCTATCATAATTTCGTTGATTTCCACTTATCCTTGAATACTATTGACTTTTCCTGAGATTTCGTCGCATAAAAAGAAATAAAATTTCATTTCACCATATTCCCAGTTTACAAACCCATAACGACGTTCGCGATAACGCGTTCCAAATACGCACAGCTTAATCATCATAAAGCAAACCACAACTCAGCACTAAATTTCCACCCATAATCCTTAATCTCCAAATCAATCGATTCTATAAAACCCTATTAACCACAATCAAACATTGCCACAGCACGCAACTACGATCGAGGAGCAAAAAAAAAAAAAAAAAAAGAAATGAGTTTGCTCTCCGACAATACGTCGTTCGCGTGAGAGAAAATCGATCAATCGTGGCCGAAGGGATTGCAAGTTCCGATCGGATTCCAGTGCATTCGATGACATCCGATATGTGTGCTCGCTGCTCGCGCACCTATACAGCGTGTTGTCGATGGCCAACAGTTTCCCACACACACATGTACGAGCTGATGACGATAGACCTACGGAAACGCTCAGTGATGCGATTACGTTTTGCATTTTCGATTTTGCTTAGCTGGTATTTGCCTGGTCGATTGTGTTTTGTCACCGGTGTTTAGAGGCTGAACTACCGATTCGATTGATTAGATTGCAAATTGAAAATTTGAAATTCCCTTTTCTCTTGAACAAATACTATTATTTTATGGCAAGCACTTATTCATAAAGCGGCTGTGAGAAAATGAAAAGTTATCATTCTGTTCAGCTTCATTAAGTTGTCGTATCAAAACTAAAATGGAACAGACTATTTTAATTGTTAATGAGTTATTTAAAGCAGAGTTCATTAATCAAACGGTTCTAAAAATAATTCACAACTCAATCAATACAAAAAGTAGTCCATGCCGGCGCCACTCCCAGCTAAATAAAACTTCCAACGACCATTTTTTCGTCGATTGTCAAAAAAAACAAATTAATGTCACTCGTAAATAAAATCAGCACTCGCGCGCTCGATCTCGCGATCTATTTCCATCCATTCTAACCCAAATCTCGCGCGGGCGAAGTCTTCGAAAATTTCGCGTTGCGGAATTCTTGGCCGAGATTCCGTTATAAGCGGTGTGTTGAGATAATTCGCTCAGCTTGATTTATATCCGCGGTTGTGTGGTGCGTTCAAAGGCAAAACAATATGAAGCCCTAGACATTAACCGCGTAGATTCATGTGGCATGTTCGGAAGCACAATGGAAAGGTATGCGCTCTCGTGTATAAACTTTGCGCTTGGAAGGTAAAAGTCGACCGTGCGCGCGCGAAAGCTTGCGGTTTTTGAGGCGATACGCGATCTTAGCGAGAGTTCATAATTTTGTGTTATCAGGTTGTACTTGGCCTCGCTGAGTTATTGTTATCTTGATTGTGTTTTAGGAGTTTGTGCGGAAAATTTATGTGGAGGGAGCTTTGTTTTACTGTATTTTTAGTATAATAGCTGGTTCATTTTTTTTTGTTGAAATGATGAGAAATTGCAGAAACAAAAAGTTTTTTTCGTTTTTTTATGCTAATGAGTTTATTTAATAAATATTATACTTGGTATAATATTACTGTATTACAGTACCTTAATTGTTCACTAGGTGGTTACGAGTTTTTATTACAATCTAGCTATTATACCCCACACGTTTTACTTATATGAAATACGAAATTATTATCAAACTATACTAGAAAATACTAAGCTTTCAGAAATTTATCAATAGATGGTAAACCAAGGATTGATTATGTACTTTAGATTGTCATCATACCAAAAACAATCACCAACACAACTAAAAAAGCTTTAACCATTCGGTAAAATTGAACCCTCAGACCTCTTCTCACTCACACACCACACGCAACGACTCTCTTTTGTCTGGCAGGGCGTTTAATTCAGAAATCTCGTAGCCGCAAAAAAGGCACGCGAAAAGCCCATTTTCCAGCCGCTCGTCTTCTCCTCTCTCACTCTTACTCTCGCTCTCTGCCATCGCCGGGAAAATCTTTTATGTTTCGCGAAAAAAAAAGAAAAAAAGAGGCACGTTATATATGAAAAAGGGCGCGCAGTCGCGCGACGATGATGAATTGTGCGTATGCAGTTTTACTGCGAAATTTCACGGATGCATCGCCCTAGTGCACTTTGCTTTAATAATTCTCTTTATGGATCAAATGGGTTTCCACGATGGAGAGGGTGCAGTGCAATGAAATTGTTTGACGAGAGTCATACGGGTGTATGGAATTAATTCTATTTTTTTTAATAAAATGAAAGACACGCGATGGCTTTTTTGTTTGACGGGCTTTTTTATTGATCCGTGTCGTGAAAAAAATAACATTCGAATGACTTTTTTTTATTAACGAAAGCATATGAACTAAAAGTTTTTTTTTAATATCACCAACGCGTAAAAATATACACAAACCTGCAAATGAATAATTTATGCAAACATTTATGCGAGCGTCGAGAATATTCGAGACTTGGCTAGTTTCCATTTGTAAACTCTTATTTCACTCGGCGAATCGCGTTAAAACTGAGTGGCTCACCTACATGCAGATGAGTATAAGAATACGAGATGATGCCCTCACCGCGAGTGTACTCGTTGGAGATGCCATTGCATTTTAAGGCTTGATATGTATATGCGCAACTTGCACTCTACTTGTATATTCATTTCTGAAAATTGCATGTATTCAACATCTTCAAATTAATATTTATTTCAAAGTATGAATTCTCAAATTCTAAAAAAAAATTCATGTTGACGATAAATCTTAGCAAACGTACCAGTATAAAAATCTTGCTAGACATATATCGCTGACCAAACACACCACTAATTCTTTCGCGTTCAAACATCTCCATAAGAGAGAGAGAGAGAGAGAGAGAGAGAGAGAGAGAGAGAGAGAGAGAGAGAGAAAAAGAGCGAACAAACTTTCTGGCGATCATTCGTAAAACGTGTAGAGCAAGCGGAAACCGATAAATCTCGGAGAGCGAAAGAAGGAAGGGGATCATCGTCATTGATTGCTACTTGCACACTGGGCGGCGCATACCCACGCCGCGATAAAGTCCGTTTCGCGGTCGGAACGATAAATTCCGACCCTTTTTCGAGCTCTTACGCACACACACAGACACACACACACACAGAGGCTTTTTGATAACAGGAGCCAACGAAATTTTCGCCTTGCGAGCTCGTTTCTTACTCCTCTACCGTGTGTCCGACGAGCCGAAAGAGTTATTTGCACGAGATGCGGGTATGCAACCGAGGATTTCTATTTTCCAAATGGAAAATCAAATGTTTTCGTTGGTCAAATACTATTACAGCATGATTTAACGTGGTTTTTGATGTATACATGGATTTTTGGAATAGTTTCATTTCGTTTTCTTTCATTATTTTTTTTTTTTATCTTATTTGATTTTCTTTTTTTCGGTGATAGTGTGAAAGATGTATAGTACATTTAACACCAAGTAGGTAGCGTTGACGGTAATTCTTTCTTTCGCAAAGCAAAGCGAGTGCCACGAGTATGTATTAGACATGATATTTTTTTATTTGTATAATCTAATGTTTTTAATTTTGAATAATTTAAATTTTTCTCTCTTTTCTCGCACTTATAACAATCTGACAATATAACAATATTCAACAAACTTGTAAATATAGTAGAATCGATCACTCAATCAATTTTCGAAAAAAACCTAATCGTTAATATATCCAATACTCATGTTTTGTGTTGTTGTTGCAAACTTGCAAAGTACCAATATTAATCGTGACTCACAAACTCCATCGTGAAGAAAAACATCAATACATCCCTTTCGACTTCTTCACACCTCTGCGCTATCCCCATCATCTAACATTCCACAGACAAGCCGATAATCGTCGAGTAATGATTCGAGAGTTCTTGCAACGCTCGCGCACGATATTCGCCTCTTTAACCAGCGCATTGTCCAGTCATTTACAGGCGTTGGGTGTGAAATTTACGACTGGACCGTCCACGCTGCTAACGCGATCCTAACGACCGTTTCATTATTCTCTATCGCCTCGAGTTTACACACACACACACCTGCTGAAGGTTTTCCATCGTAGATTTTTGTCGAGAGTTTCGACTTTATTTTTAACGAACAATTATTCATCTTACAAAGCAAAGAAATCACTTTCTTATGTAGTAAAGCCTATTTTCGTGGCGCACAAAGGGGCCTTTCTGTTTTCCCCAGCCCATTAAAATGCTACCAAAAGGAAACCTTCGAAAAGCGAGGCCGAGTAAGGTATGAAAAGGACTTTATCAAACTGGCAAGGAAGAATTTTCATGCCCAGCTATAACCTGCGCACGCAGACGCGGCGTATTATACCGTGCAAGCTCACCTATATTGTAACGAGGCACTTCGCCGTGTGGAGTGAGAGAGAGAGAAGACATTGTGCTTGCGGTGCTGCCAGAAGCTCCTCTTAATTCAACGGCTTTGCCTTCTATGGCTGCGATACGTTGCTTGTGCGGCTGGCTGGAGGTTCTTGAGAGAAAGTAGATTTTTTGTTGGTATAAAAGAAGAATTGATGTGATTTTGTGTAGGAAAAAAGTTGGTGATTGAGTAGTTCTTGTCATGGACGATAGGTGGACATTGCGAGAAATTAGGATTGTAGTTTAGTAGATGTTGTTAGTCTAAAGCATTTAAAGGGCTACAGTGATTAGTTCTATCATTGTTTATACGAAGGCGAGGAGCCACCAGTACTTATCCTTAAATTTTTTAAATATAATAGCAATGAAATAAACAGTCGCACTTATGAATTTTTGTTAATATTCACACAAAAACAAAAATTACTCATCCAGTGGACCAAAATACTTGATCAAACGCTCGATGTGTCAAATACCATCAATCTCCAGTCAAGTTAGAAAAAGTCGGATACTGCAACCACAAACAACCCACTTCAAAGTCGATTTCTCATATCCATAACTATACGACAAAGTACAAATATCACCTGGAATTTTTTGTTTTATTTCTCCACTGCGAAAGGGACGTCCGATGGCAAATAACATTTAAATTCTTTTCTGGCACACACACACGAACACGCGCGTCGACTGTGCAGCAGTGCAACGATTGATTAATTGGCGCGCTTCATTGTTATTATTACCGCTCTGTCCTGTCTGTTACGTGATTCTCATTCCAATCGTCAGTTGTGCATATACGTTAATTAGAGGTAGATTCGAAAAAAAAAACAAAAACAAAAATAACAGGTAGATTCGAAAAAAAAAAACAAAAACAAAAATAACATTCATCTACGACTCTATTACCGAACGCACGAGGCATTTATAAACTCGTAAAAGCCGCGCATGGTGAAACGAAAGAAAAAAATAGAAGAGATCGTTATCCAATTTGTAATCGTCGCGCAATATAGTCTATAGCGCCCCACGGGGTTATAAATGCCATTAAGTTTTACAGCGGCGCTCTTTGCGCTGGGAAAACTTTTCTCGATTTGTACAATTTGCCGCGACTGCTGCCGCCGCGAGGCTTATACTCGTCGTCGTCGTTTGTTGTCTCTTTCTTTTTTCTTTTTTTTTGTTATCTACGAGAGAAGTATTAAAGGCTTCGGAAGATATAAGAAAAGGCCATTTTGCAATGCGATCGATTATATAAACTTTTTAAATTTACTGATGTAGTTCAAGCCTCAATTAAAAATCCAATACTTTTTCCAACAAAAAAAAGTACGCTGCAATATTACACATTTTTGACAAGTACACGTTGCATGTAAGCTCGCGTGGAGAGAGAGAGAGAGAGAGTTGAGCCCCGTCGTATATACAGCCCCACGAGATAGCTTTACGTATAGTTTCGAGTTTATGGTCACGGAATACTATATCCTAGTCGAAAAGTCCTCGTAGGGATGTAAATGTCGCGCACATATACGCGGCGTTTTGTTTCGAACGAAAGTTTTGCAGTAGCAGCAGCGCGATATTGCTTTTCGGATAAGTATAAAGTTCCGTTCTCTCTTTTTTTTTATGATTTATAGCTTCGCGTAAAAAAAAAAATTTTGTATTTTTTTTCGTTCGAGGAAAGAACAAACGTACGAGCTTTTTTTTTCTCCCTAAATATCTCGGGTACAAAAAGGAAAAAGGAAAAGGGTGTGCGAGGAAACGCTTACACACATGCGTTCGAGAGATAAGTGACGACTGTGTGCGCGCGAATGGGGATCTCATTAAAATCCCCTATATATGCCGAGTCGATACGTATGTGTACGTACTTCAAAGCGCTGTAAAGGGGATGCAGTGTGAACTTGGCGTTTTAATAGGCTCTGCCGGGAGTCCTTGACAGACGAGAAATACACTCTGTTTAGAGATTTTCACACGATGAGAGCGTATTTGTCTTCTGTACTCTTATTCAATAGAAAAGCGTAATCGTGCAATATTTCCATGCTCGCTCTTACGGAAAACCCTCTATTGCATAACCGTATAAATGAGGTCTTACGCGAGTGTAAACAAAATCGATACTTCGCGATAGACACGATTCTCTCTCGCGCGCGTGAATAATAAAAAAAAATGGCAATAGCGAAAAAAAATCGATATATCGCCATCACATATACACACACATGCGCGAGGGTTATGACACGTAGAGTAGTAGCAGCAGCTGCTGCGCCGATAAACTCGATGACCAACGAAGCGTGATCTTCAGTCGCGCGTTGTGGAAATATATGCATATATTGAATTTCGATGGATAAAAAAAGTGAGCGATGACAGCACGTATATCGTTTAATTAAAAAAATACGAGATTATTTGATTTCGTCATGGCGAAAGGTTGTCGTGTGCGCGCGCGTGTATGATTTACTCTCTTTTGGCGTTGATTTACAGCTCATTATGTCGATTTATTCGCCGGAAGTGTGTCTGTGTATATGAGCAGTGCTTAATAGTCGCGTTTCTTTTCGACAATTGAATTATTGACGCGTGGGCAGATATTCAATTTTGCATGTGATAAATCATAATAAAAATTTCGAAGGTGTGTTATGTCAACGAGTTTCGCGTTTAAAAGAAAAATACTTTTAAACTATTTTGCAATCGCGTGTTGGTTATTTACTCGCTCTTCACCCAGATACTCGCGGATAAAAACGATCCCTTTCGCTTTGCTCTCTCTCTCTCTCTCATTCTCTCTGTGTGTTTGCTTGTCACTCACGTGGGCTTCGTTCAATCTTATACTTCTGTACCCTCCTCTGTCCCTTCGCTTTATATTGTCACGCGTTCGTTTTGTTTGCCGACGTTGACAAGTGACTCGTAAGCGGTTTACCAGAGTACTATATACCTCGCGAAAGAGAGAGAGAAAGAGAGAGAGAGAGAGAGAGAGAGAGTCGGTATTGGACGATGAAATTGTTTTGGTTGCATAGCTATTGGATTCTATGTGTTTAGACTGCGATGTTGCCGTGGATATTGTCGTGAAGGATTTTGGGTTGAGTACCTATGTTGGGTGCCATTTGCTAAACCAGGGAATTTATTTTTAAAGCTTGTGATTTTAAATGAATCATCATTTATCAAGTTGTTGGGATCAACATTGAAGACTGTTACATTAATATCGCAAGTAATTTAATATAGTTACATACTAACAAGTATAAAACTTTAAGATAATACATTTTGACATTTATTCCGTTACTGCGTGATTTATAGACAGTAAGTCGTATTTTACGTACTAATCAAAATCATGTCCTTAATGAATCTTACTACTTTTATTAGAAAATTATGACTACTCAATAAAATTTCATATTGCAGTAATGAAACAAATGTTAATGATAAATACAATTTTTTGCATTTTAATCATTTATATAATACCGCTAATCCAAACAAATACAATATTTTATTTCATATTCTCGACAATTAAAAAAAAGTTTTTGATTTCACAAATTTAAAAACATTTCACCACGTTATATCGGAAAAAATGGACGTGAAATCAATTGCCATGCTCAATCGTTTCGAATAGAAAAAAAAGCCTGTTAAAATACGATCGTCCGAAAATTGAATATAGGTATAGAAGAAAATCAATTTCCCGGAACACATATTTCATGGCGCGCGTGATTCGCGCCAATAAAGCGAATTGATTGCTTGAAAAAAAAGGAAAGAAATCATATAACGCCCGAATGATCGGATAGAGTAATCCACGCGCGGCGTGGAGTCCATTTTCGTACCACCAGGGAGTTGATAAAGCGAAAAATAGCTGGACGATGTCCATCTCTCTTCTCTGCGAAACTTTGCTCGTTATACGCGCAGTCTCCTTTGCGCGTCTTTTGTCTTCAATTTTAGCGGTTTGAATAATTATGAGCGATTTTGTAGAAGGATTTTGTATAGATGTATACTTGACAATTTATAATGTAAAATTTTTATGATACATCGATGTACTTTTGAATTCTAATACTAAACATAAAAAGCTTTTTTCTTAAAATGCTTAAATGCCTATGATTTGTAATTTTTTTTAAATTTATTATTGCGTATGGAAAATCTTGGCATATACCAGTTGCACACTATAATTACTATTTCATTATTTTATTATATTATTCCGCCATGGCCAGCTAGATGGTTTAGCAGTTATAAAAATGATTTCATTTCAATATTTTCATTTCCAATTATACATAAAGTATCCTAGATGCGCGATTGTTATATCATTACACAGAAGATTCGCAATTATTAATTTTCTGTGAGTCTCCGTTCCCGCGCAAGAGAAATTAATTTTTATTTCAATATTAAATTATACCGCCTTAATATATAATCACCCCTAATTTTCAGTAAGTTTCAATGCTTAGGTTATTTTAAGTTTTTAATTCTGCACTGCCTCATTGCATTGTAAATAAATAACCACCAGTTTGTAGGCTACCCCGTTAATATTTTTTCACAATTATGCATAATTTTGATAAATTAATTGATACAATAATAACAATTAACAACAATAGTTGGCACAAAGCGAAATATGAATTTTCAAAGACAGCTCGCATGAAAAATAAAGCAAAGATTACTCACAAAATTAAACACCTTTTCTCAACCTGTTTCTTCGTATTCAAACAATTTCTTATCACTGTGCGTAACCCTTTTGCGCAAAAAAAAAGAAGAAAAAGAAGATTTTCATTGCCGTCGTCGTAGTCACGACGAAAATTTCGCAAATCGTTTCGCAATTTCCTCAGGTACCTATACGCGCAGGTTTTAGGAAGGGAGGGCGGATATTTCGCGAAGCCTTGCAGTAAGTCGCGTGGCATTCGGTCGTTTGTCTGCCTGCGTGCGGATTACGATGGGAAATGATTGTGCTTGACGTTTGTCTTCGCTTCCCTACGCGGAGATTCACTTGGAATTTAATTTATGCATTTCACGGCTTTTAATGTCGTTTGCAGATCGTTATACGGAAAATTTCGTTGAGAAATTTACGATTGCGTAAAATGCATAAAACTCTTTTACAAAAAAAATAATAATAAAAGTCTCGTAATCTTTTTTTTCCCAACATTCCAAAAATTTCGCAAATCTCTGACCAAAAATTTTCTCAAGTGTCACCGCAGAAAGACAAAACAATACCGCAACAAATCGTCGAGGTTCTGTCTCTCTGTTTTGCCTGAACAATACACAATGCCGTCCGTGGTCTTGGTGCAAATTAGATTCGTGCACAGTGCGCCAGTAGGTTACTTTGGGTCACACGTCAATGCACTTTAACTCTCTCACGTGCCGAGTTTGCTGGTGCATATATATTTATCGTTTAACAGCACGCGAGCGAGGCAGACGGAAGAGTTTTAGAAAGGCCCGCCGACAGCTCCGGACATCTGGTAGAAGGCTCACGAATCCTGCCTACTCACTACGATCGAATCCGTCGATAAGGTAGCTGCCTTCGTTAAAATTTCTTTTATGGAGTTTTTTTTTTTTTTTTTTTAAATCGATGGTTAAGAAAGTTTTCTGTGAGTAGAGTACTTTTTAGCCGTGGGGTTTTTTTTTGCGATTGCGAAGAATTGAGGAATTGGTGTAATACGTTCATTTACATTATCCTTTCTTTTCTAAATGTTTTTGGAAAGCTCCGCTAGTCTTTCGACAAAAACTTTAAAGAAAAAATGTATTCGAGGGACTTAAAATGTGTAATAAGATACTTGAAAATTGGTAAAACTCACATTTTTACCATCATACTATTTATATTACTTATCAATAAATTATCGAATCACTCATTACCAATAAAATCTCGATATTCACATCGAATCAATCTACATAAAGACCAAACACAGAACGTTCGATTCAAAACGAAAAAAAAAATTCAAACGATCTATCCTATCGATCATGCATTAAACCACGCGTGCGCGCGCACATATCCATCATCGACATAAATCCCCGGCTGCAGTGCGCACATACCGCGAACTTATAAAATAAAAAGGCGAAGCGGCTTGCGCATACACGCGCGTTCGCACATAAATCTGTGCGCTGCTATAAAAGCGAAAGAAGAAAACGGACGGTGCGACATTTTCCTCCATTGCGAGGCACATTTCGCGGTAACTCGTTCTCTCTCTTTTTTTCTCTCTTCGCTATATATAAGCGACGTATAACTGTATTAACGCTTTTGCCAATTAAGAGAGAACTCCTCGGATTTTTTTTTCTTATCTTTCGTTCGATTCTTTATTGAGTTTATATTGCTTCGACAGTTTCCGGAATCGCGAGAGCGTGCGCTTGATGGGCCTTAATAGCTACTGACAGTGCAGTAGTAGGCAGCAGCAGCAGCAGCAGCTGTGTTATTGATGCTACATGGTGGTGGTGTGTGTCATGAGCTTGAACTTTCAATAGGGCTTTCTCTCTCTTTTGATCTTTTTATGTTGCAATGATGCTGTCAGGCTACGATGATTGTACTTTCTTTCAATTGTGGTTTATTTATAAGGGGTAACATGTGCCATCAATTTCTTGGATGGATATATGAATTATAATTGACGGAGTCGCGTTGATAATTTTACAACGTGACTGAACGCAATTTATACTTTTCGACAACTCAATTGTTTTCCAAATATAAAGAATTGACAGTTTTCTTTCCCTCTATTGTTTCAGACGATAATTGCGAATCGAAAGTCACGACTCCACAATAGAAATTTTTCAAAAAAAAAGTTATCTAACTTAAAATAATAATACAGTTCTCTACGAAAATACAATAGAAATTCCTTTCGATAAACCGCAGACGATAAATTCTATCAGAAGACCGAGCTTGAGGAAGAACAATCGTTCGTTCGAAAAGTTCATCACACCGCAGAAACATCAATTGCATCGAGAGCTCGCTCCGACTCTCCGCGAATTAAACACGAGGAAAATTACGAGGGGAAAGAAGTTTAGTCCGACACGGAAAGTTTCGTCTCGTTCATTACGCTATTATTTAACGGCGCACTCGCGCAGGCACATTGTTCGCCGCCATCGCCATCGCGTCGCGAAAGAAATTATACGTCTTTTGCCGTTGAAATATCATTTTTTTTTTACTTTTTACGACGATTTTTGCATTAAGATTGAAATTTTTCGTAGTCGACGTTTTCGTGGGTGTGTTTTTATAGCTGAAAATAAAATGCATTTTTCGATGTGTATGATATGATCATTAAACTTTTTCTTATTTTTATGTTACAGGTAAGTGTGCTGAATTATCCATCTCTAAATAGGCCATCATCAATTGTATGTCGTAAGTGACCACTAACTTCTAACGAAAACGTCGTCGCCGACACGTTTGGGAAAGTTTCGTTGGAACGCGTCCAACGTGGAAAAAAATCAATTTTATATATTATATTTATATACTACATATTCGTCGGAAAAAGAACTTGCATCGGCCATTAGCCGCATTTACACGCCTCTCTGTTCTTCGCGCATACATTTGATTCACACTTTTTTTTTTCATGCTGCATTTACGTCTTTCAATTCTGTTGACCTAGAATTTTAATTGTCATTCGATTATTAAGCGTCAGCTGTATAGTGTATACGAAAGAGTGATTTATGCATTGGATTGTGCATGATGTGATGTGTATTATTGTGCGGCGTTTTATTGCGATGGTAATGTGAAATTGAAGATTCATTGCCGACTGAGTGACGATGATTGTCGTTGTGTGGGAAAGTTGACCTTAATTGTTTTTCTATTGGTGAAAATGTTTATTGAATCTGGAATTGTAAAGTGTTGGATTTTATTTTACGATCGACTTTCTTGAAAATTGATATAATTGCTGAATGTCACTGCTAGGTGGCCGACGAAAATTTTTTATCCAAATCGGAGAAGAGACTTGTTATAATAAAATTCAATCCAATGCTCGATTTAATCTATTCAATTTAATAGAAAAATCTCATTTACTAATACGTAGTAATTCTTACCATGATATTGGCACAAATAAAACATGTTAAAAACTAATTTTGTTTAACCGCCCAACAATCCCAACAAACTATTTCTCTAAAAAAAAAGTTAAGAGAGAAGAGAAGACAAAATCCCAAACACCACTACTTGGTAAACTTGCATATCGCACGTGCGCGACATTCATGGCGTGTCCGGCATGCATATATGCAAAGCGCGCGCTAATCCAGTGCATCCTCCTTAAGCGCGCTATTCCCGTCGACTATGCGGCCAAGAGAGCATGCGAAGAGAAAAGAGACAAAAGTACTATTACTATACGGACAACTCGAGTGAATGAGTGACGGCGAGTGACTTTTTATGCACGGACACGCGTCTGCGTGTCGCTTGCGCGTGTGGCAGTACGCGACTATATACGTTTAACATTGACCGAGTGAACGCCTTTTTTTTCTTCATTCTTCTTTGTTGCCGCACGGTAGCGAAAGTCCTGCGATATGTGGGAAATATTGTTTTTTTATCATTCTGCTTAATGATACGGTTTGTTATAGTTTCGTAACTCGTTTTTTTTTATAGATATATTCGCTTGATGTAACCTTTAATGTTTCTCACGGTGTAAAAACAATAAAGACGAATGGAAATTGCATTTGAAAAAGAAAGATTTTTTTACCACAGCCGAAGTCGAAGTAACATTGTTGCTTACGAAAAAAAAAAAATTCATTCGCTGAAAGCCATCAAACTCTTCCCCGTCCCCCCCCCACGAAGATAGTAAAAAAAAAAGAAGAAGAAGCAGTAGTAGCAAAAATAGCAGAAGCCAACTCGGCTAAGATTACACCTATAATATACAGTGCGGCACGGGGCGCAATTGACGATTTTACGAGCGACGACACACTCGTAAAAAACAGCGCTGGCGGATAGCCGCAGTAGCGGCAATTGTGTGGTTTTTTTTTTGCTCGCGATCGATATTTTAAGGAAAATTGCCACTTTCCGCGAGCGCGAGGTAGAAAGCTATAACCTACTTTTCGATTTTTTCACATAAGTATACACAGACACGATGACGTTGAATTTTACACACTCGATAGAGAGAAGGTAAATGGGATAAGCACGCACGTATTACGCGTCTCGCTCGATGATTGACGTGCGGTAGACACGTATGTGCGGAGAGAGAGATATAGTGGTAGTTGAATTTTTTCTTTTTTTTATTTTTATCGAGTTTCTCGTAGTTTGTTGAGACGTTTATGTGTACGTCATGTTTCCTATATCGATTTTTTGTAAAAAAAAATAAAAATGAAAGTACGGCGTGGCTGCTTTATGCGCTTTTTTTTATATAACACAATGCCGCAGTGGAGTTCTCAGTGAAAAGCCAATGCAGCAGGAGGCAGGAAGTATTCAGCATCGAAATTTTCTACGAACGATTTCGAACGCGCCCAATTGTCTGGCGCAGCTATATATCCGCTATTGATAGACGCGAGGCGCACGCTACTCATGCATGCACATGCCAAAAATTCCATGCGTCATAGAGAAAAGTGATTTGAAAAAAAAATGTATTTAACTGCTTTTTGCTAACAATGAAATTTGCAATTTCTTCGTGTAAGTTTATCCAACGCGACATTTTTCCCCCTTTTCGCGCTGTTAAATTCCTATAACGATCGCCGGGCATTTAAGCATCATGAAATTCCCAGAGAGTGCATAGAGGGCGGATACATGCATGAGTAAACGTCATAAGAGGTAGTCGATACCTCCACCACTACCGTACGTTACATACTCTATACTCGTGCGTATACATATATATATTTCGTACGATGCGGGATTAAATCGTCGTCTAGACCGGTACTCGATCGATGTACGTTTGTTCGGCGATTGATTTTTTTTTTCGCTCTCTGGCGGTAACATCTGGCGAGAAGCCCTTTCGGTCAACTGAATTGAGCTCGCAGCAACGTTTTTTTTTTCTTTTATTGGAGCTTATGAATGAAATTTCGAGCGTCGGCCTTTTATTGGAAAGTTGCGGACTATTTGGTATGCAGTGGTGGTTACATGGAGGAAAAAATATTGTATCGGTATTTGGATTTGATAGCATTTGAGGGTACGAGTTATAAAAAGCTATTGTTTTGATGAAAATTGTGTATTCGCGGATTGAGCATTTAAACAAAGCTGCCGTGAATTTTTAGAACGAAAATTTACGTTATGTGGAAGTGGAACGAAAATATCGACGATTCTTTTGTTCTTTTCGTTTGGACTCTTCGTCCTGGCTATCGAGATAGTTGATTTTATCAGTAACTTCGTGAGAAAATAAAACCGAAATTTCATTTTTCGGTCATCGCGATAACGTCAATTCGAGCTGTCGCTAGCATTTTTCTATCGCCGATTAAATTCATAGAAAGTAGAACCATCGAAGAAAAAAAAATCTCTTATTTTTAGATTACTTCCGTTCGTCTTGCGAACAAAAAAAAATCTGACGTCTTTGAACTTTTTCGCCAAATTAAATACACCAACGTGACTCTGCTTTACCTTGCATGAAAAAAAAGGATGCTCTCTCTCTCTCTCTCTAAAAATGTCTCGTACACGCGCTCGTCGTTGTCGTCGTCGACAAAATTTTTCTGCACGCGGAGAGTATAAGGCGCGCGCGGGCTCGCATTTTTCGGCTATTTTCGACTTCAAAGTCAGTCATCCTTCGTCACAGTTTGCAGCCGACCGAGCAAACGTCTGAAAGTACACACACACAGCTTTACTTGTGCTTTTTTTTCTGCAGCTTTTTCGCGCTCGAGCTCCTCGAATCAATCTTAATCCATTAGCTCGGAAGTTTTCGTGTAAACATCTTCTTTTTGCGTGTAATTTATTAAATTGAGGATGTTTTACGTCGACGCAGCATCTCTGGCTGGTTGCTTGTTCACTTTGTAACTGATGCTTCTCGTGTATTCGAAATTTTTGCATGTTTGGTGTATACGTTTTCTTTTTTAAATGTAATATAATGTACGAGCCCACTATGGATTAATTTTGAACAAAATATTATAGCGACTGTCGTTCATTATTGGTTAAGTTAGTCATCGACAGATGGATCAATTATGAAATCTTTCACTACGAAGAAAACGTGATTTTGTTCTATATGCAAGGTACTACAATGATTTCAATTTGCTTTTGAATAATGAAAAACTAACGTTTAATGGTTTTGATTGCATCTGTTCATGAATGTATCGCATCATTGAATGTCAACATGAATTTTTAAAAATTTATTTGATTTCATGATATTTTTTTTAAATCGCGGTTTGATGAAATACATCTAATCTTATAATAATTAAAATGAAACTCGTAGCTCTCCAATCCAGAAGACGCAATAAATCACGTAGCACCACGGAAGCACTGCAACTTTACGCAAATTTAATTATTCATCGTCCAACCAACGATATAATTCAAAAAATGATTGAAACCTTACGGTTAAAGAAAGAAAAAAAACAGTAGCAAAGTCTTAAATACTTCATATATGTATACGAGAGAGAGAGAGAGAGGCACGTGTATGAAAGTCGTCGCGCACATGTCATACACAGCTTGTCTCGCGCATATATAGGCTAGGACTTATCGCTCACTCTCTTTTCTCTGCGTTAAAGACCTGTCAACGTTTAAACGCGATATAACTTAACTCTTTCCGACCCGCGCGTGAAAATGCATGTTTTTCAGCTGTCTCATCGTCGTCGTCGTCGTCGTCGAACATCGATGGAGAATAAAAAAAAAAAAATAAATAATCGACGATTAAAAAGTTTTCGAAGAGAAAGTTTAGAGCGTGAAAAAAAAACATTAATAATTCCTGGCGATAAAGAAAAGCTTCTCGATGTACTATACCGTTATAAAAGTACGTTTTATTACTTATTAAATCGGCTCTATGAATTTTCCATACTTCGTGCGCGAAACTCGTTCTCTTCCGAAGTGTCTGTATCTGTGTGAGAGAGGAAGCGCTATTTGTCATCTGGAAGCTTCTGCGCGCGCGATAAACCGATGATGGATCGCCAAGACGCTGCGCGAGCGCTGCTCGCCGATGCTTAATGGAGGTAGTAGCACCTGTCGAAAAAGCGCTGATGCGGGACGTATAATTGATTTCGGGGAGAGAGAGAGAGAGCAGCGCGAGTTGCATACGTTTATAGTATGAAGAAAATATCTCTTTTTGTTCAGTTCGATGCGGGGACCATTCTATATTTGGAGGTATAATATATACTGGTTTTTTTTTGAAGATAGTCGTTAAAGTATTTATCGTCTCCTTCGCTTTTTTTTAACGACTCAATTTTCGGTTTTGTGATTCCGCGAGGTCGTTGACTTAACTTTCGTATAATACGCGTGTATCGAATATGAGTGAGACGCAGCATTTCCATATGTACTTTTGATAAATAAAGATGAGCGAAAAACACTTTTATTTGCGATTTTTCTCGAGTTTCCCTATCGAATTTCCACTTGAATAATTCAACGCATCCTACGCAACAGACGACAACAACTTACTTTTATCACCTGTTAATTACAAAGAAACAACACTCGTAACGTTATAATTGCTTATCAGTACATATAAAACAAGCGCCAAGACGTTGTTTAATCTCGAGGGCTAAAATTACTCGAGCAGCAGGATGAAATTCGATCAAGTTGGCGCTCACAAGGACGCGATGATGTGTCGCAATCATTCCTTCTTTTTTTTTTCGCGTCCTCGATACCGATTCCGGTACAAGTAACCCACCTGCACCTTCTCTCTCTCTCTTTTTTTTGTTCTTTTTGATTTATCAATTTCTCGCGTTGTACACTAGATGATAGATTATTGCGGCGGGCGTGTTGTTGTATGCTGATTGCGTAATTAGAAAAAAAAGAGGTACGAGCGTTTTGTCAGCGTACGAGGTGTTGCAAGTTGTTGCTCTAATGAATTTATATGATGGATTTTGTAAGGTTCTATTTTTGTGAATGTAAAGTGAATTTTCTGTTTCTTTTGTCGTTATCGATAGATTACGCGGTTGATAAACTTGTTGGCTGCTTGGATTGAGAATAATTTGCATTTCGTATATCTTTCACCTTCGCCGAGTTTATAGAGGCGAATATAGTTACGTTCACTTGTTCTACATTACGTTTCAGTCGTTTTTAGTTGATGTTTACTCGTAGTAAAATGCCAAATCTCTTGGTGAAAGTATATACAATTAAACAATTTCATTGTTCCTCGTTAATTCCACTTCGCCAGCTTTCGAAACTTACGCGCATATTCATCGCATTCCTCCCAAAACAAATCAAACATTCTCATCCCGATTTTCTATAACACGATTAAATTCGATTTCCAACCACTCGCGTTCGGAAATAACAAGCGCACTCTCGCCAAAAATATCACAGTGCATTAACCTGTAAAAGCACATCGATCGATCAAAACACAAAAGAAAAAGAAACACCAACAATATACATGTAAACAAAAATACAACAAACTTAGCCAATGGTTGTTCGGACGTTTCCGGCGGCGTTCGGGGCTAAGCGGGCGCGAAAGAGAAGTGAGAGAGAAGAGAGAGAGAGGCCGCGCGAGCGCAACGACGACGGCCAGCAGCAGGAGCAGCACGATTCAGTAAGCGACGAGCCTTCACCCCGTGAGCTTCGTCGTGCTCGCACGTTCTTTTTATAACAGTTTTCGGTGCACACGCGCGTTTGTTTTTGTTATGGTGTGACAGTGAATTTTCGCGAGTGAGTGAATTTTTTTTTTTCTGTCGTGCAAAGTTGGTTTCTTTTTTTTGGTTCGACGATTAGAAGTGTGATTACAGTTATTTGTATTTATAATTGAATCGATCGCGCACGTGGGTGAATTCCACTCCGGGCGAGAATTCAATAGTCTACCGCTATGCATTAAACGTAATTAGCCGGTACTTAAAAAAAGGAGAAATTACCGCTCGAGGGGTATAGGGAGGGAGTAGAGTATAAGGGATTATGTTCAAGCGGTTGCGTCTTATATTACCCGGATGATTCCTACTTTAATCCCTCGCAAATCTTCCGTCGTGATAAACTGCGCTCGCGCGCGGGAGTTCGCCGACCGTAGCCAAGATTTTTAAAGTCTCATGCTGCTGTTGTTGTCGTTTATGGAATGTGTAACTTACTTGTTTTTTTTTCTCTTATAAACTGCAGTAACGATCGATAAGGTTATCTAGGTTTTGGATTAACGTGCATAGCGGAGCTCAATGCTCTCTCATCGAACGGAATGTAAATGAAGGCGGCACATAATCAAATTTATTCGAGATAAAAGTCAGGTTTAAAGAAGAACTTCTTCTTCCCTCCTGGAATTCACTCCTATACGTGTATACGGAAGACGAGAAAGAGAGAGAGAGAGAGAGAGAGACGTATAATAACACGCAACGGTGTCCGTGGTCCGATCGTTTCCTTCGGATTTTTTTTTACGATAGCCGACCGTTTCCACTAAATATCGACTCGCTGACAAGCAGAGCGAGACTTTTCTCTCGAATTCCGAGGATTCTCTCGAATAAAGGTTTTTTTTTTTCGTTCGTTAAATCGCTGCAGGTGTTTGGAATTATTTTTGCGTAACTAGAGCGTAATTATTCCTCGTGAGTGTTGCGTTTTTGATAACGATAATTAGAGTCGTGTAATACACTTTATCTTGTTTCGACACAACGCGATTGTCGTGGAAAAAAAGTGTTTTTATCGGTGTTCGCGCACGCGAAGGTACATGAATGAATCACCAGATGACATAAGAAAAAATCGAAATGAAAATTGACAGTTGGATTCTTAAAGAACTTGTTTCTTTTTCTTTTTTTTGTTTTTCTGAGATTTTGTTTGTGTTAATTGAAAATTTCTCTCACAGCATATAGACAGCTTTGGTCTAAAAGCATTTCGGTCAAAAAATTCAACCGAAAAAAATACTCTACACTCTATAGCAATGCAACTTTTATTTCCATTCGATCGCAATTAGATGGTTTTAGCGAGCCAAATCCAAACAGTTTCGCGCGAGCCAATAGCAAACAAAGAAAATCGATCGATCGTGTGCAAAGAGCGAAAAAGCATCGAAATCCCCTGCACGCATAATTAAACGACTACCGCGCCAATATTCCCCTCGTATTTATAAATCCTTTTTTTTTATTTCGTCGAAAAAAAAAATCGTTTGATTGGCGAAAAGCAAGCTTTAATGGATTTATAAGTACGAAACGGAAATATTGCGCTACGTTTATTTCACAAGCTGTCTGGCATTTATAAGGTTTCGTTTTAAATCAAAAGACGCACACGATCGTTTGTGGAGTTAAAACTTACGATATATAGCAGTTAACAAAATTGAAAAATTCCATTTCCCGTGGTTATCATTCAATTACAACCATTTCGAAAACACATACACAGAGAGGATTTCATTCCCTTCCTATCAAATAAATTTCGACACCCTTTAGCACCTATATGGCTTGTCCGTGTTTTCGACAACGACGGCGCTTTAATCCCTCGTTGATTAGCGTATATATGTGTATACAGGCGTACGAGTGAATTTTTGTATGGGAGAAAATAAAATTTGATTCTTTACGGAACGAGAGAGATTAAAAAAAAATGACTGGTTCGCTCCGAACACGGCGTAACTGGACATTCACTGTTACAGGCATCACACGAGATTTCCATTTTAGGGTCGTACATTGCGGCTTTAACAGGTGCATGATGCTGTACAAATTGTACCATAAATAGCATCGATTGTCATGCGTAAATGATTAACGTTTCGAGTTTTTACACGTTGCTGCTGCTGCTGAAGGAAGAAAAATGTATATATTTAACGCAACTTTACGACGCAATCAAATGAAAAAAATAGAATAAAAATTTGATATTCATTCAACGGTTTTCCAAATCGATTCTCGTAACAATCAAAAGTTATAAAGCCGGAATCTAATAAATAGAGCTATAAAAAAAAACCTACGCTCTTCTCTCGGTCGTTATACTTATGAAAAAAAAGGGACGCAAGTTCTTCCGCCAATAAAACAAATTTATACGTCTAATTGCCACACAGTTACATACATATATATTCTCGAGTACGCAGACGCGGCATTCCAATTTTATCACCCGCAGTCGCGTTTCTTTCGCAGAGCACATCTAAAACATCTTTATCATCCGAGATATGAATTATAACCTACACTCAGAAAAAAAGTCTTCTTGCTACAAGAGGATAATCCTCTTGAGCTAATCCTCTTGTAGCAAGAGGAATTC
>JAWWMK010000949.1:0-36694 GCA_035047105.1 Galeopsomyia nigrocyanea
GAGTTTTAAGATCTAAAATTTTATGTACATGCTCAGGAGATGCAGTAGAATACATTCATAAGAAAAAAAATGAAAAACAAATTTTGATCCGGTGACTTGACGTGAAACTGCCCATATATATATATATATATATAGAGAGAGAGAGAGAGAGAGAGAGAGAGAGAGAGAGAGGGTACGAAACGTTGCTGATAGCGTTTTTTCAAATATTCAAATTGCGGGTACGTTCTCAGTTTTTGGGCTACGCGGTTCTATAAGGGGCATCAAAAGATTCGTAATAGCCCATCCTCTCCTTTCATGTGACACCCCCATTTTTTGCCTGTATCGTATCTTTTCTGATCTCGAAGCAATGTTTATATCCCTGCATTGACCAAAATATCCAATAATTCAATCAAGTTTTTTTATCCAAAAGTTCTTCTGCCACACTTGTGCTTAAACGATCTTTCTTTCTTTCTTCCTTTTTTCATGCTAATGTAACTTTTACATTTCTGGAATTAATATTTCATCATACTAAAATCGATTAATTTATTATTTTAATCTCAATGCTATAATTTATAGATATATTCTTATTACTATTTTTGCTTTTGTTATATGTCAGTTACAAGCAAAGAAACACATATATTAGTTAAAAGGTCCTGTTATCAAGCTATGGAATTTCAATATGTTTTTACTAAAATGGTGAATATTAATTTTCGAATAGTTTTAACAGTTTGATATTTTTGAAATAAGAGATTGAAAGCTAGAAATAGATGAATTATAACCATCTGTGTGAAACAAAATCTTTTGATTTAAAAAACTTGGTCGAATTGCATGATACTCATGGGTCTATATTTTGTACTATTATGAGTAAGTAAGTCAACTTGAATAATATATAAATTATCATTACATTATTTCGAAGTAATAATGAAAAAAATTACTTAACTTTTGTTTGTATGTACTAATTTTTTCAATTTTTCAAATTGTGATGTTAAGTCAAAATGTACAATTAATTTATACTTATACAATTTCAAAGCACTAAACTCATTCAATGATAGTTTTGAAAATGTTAATCAATTATCAATATGGCTTGCAATAAACACATAACATCATAACATTCTACATATATTTTTATTCGAAAATTTGTACGAATTTATATAAGGGACCATCATTTATATCGGTTCAGAAGTTTCGAAAGCAATAAAGTATCCCGACGAAACTGGCTGTGGCCCTTCTGTACAGTATTACAATACGATAAAAAGTCGAATCAGATTTCGCCGGAGCTCAAGAGATCCCTTTCTCTGTAAATTTAGAATTCGCTCTTTATTATGTACTTGCTGGGCCTGTTCTTAGAGTTAATAGGAGAGCTAGAATTCAACATTAATTTTTAAGTACTTACAAATTTATCATTTAAATAATTATGCGATCAACGTTGTATACAATGATCTGTAAAAGTTTGGAAACGAAATCAATATCAATTTAATCTTATTTTGTCCTCTGAAGAACAGGCCCAGCAAGTATGTACATACATATATTATTCATACCTCGGTTCTCACAAAAGGGGACAGATAAAACAGGGGCGATGGACGTGTGAAAGACGGCGAATCATATATTATTGCATGTAGTTCCTATCGTATCTATATATATATATCCACGAAATATTTTTCTAATTAAAGGGTTCCGTCACTGGTTCTGTCCCGGAAACGATGATAAATTAAAAATAAATAAAAAAATCAGTAATGATTCTGTTATGAATTTGCCTGATTGAGCGAATGATTACAGTGTAAAATTACTTAGTTTAAAATGTTTAGGTGTTGTTATTACTAGTACTAGCAATAAAAACACTTGTATTGTTGAAATCAGTGATAAGGCACGCGGTAGGGTCTAAAACATGAGCATATAAAATTTCATTAACATCTTGCAACATGCATGTAATATTTATGTTACCGCTAAAAAAGAGTGGCGCTTACGTGCTCTTCTCTATTTTACGCCGTACGCAATTCACACACAGTTAGATAAAGTTTCAATGGTAATTATACTTTGATATTACTCAATGACAAATTTGAAAACTGGTTTGAACGATGTGCCATCCACAGTATCCCTAAACAATTGAGTTAGCAAATCGACATTACGCGGCAAGTGTGAAAGCTTGCATGGATATAATATGGGGAAATACCTACACGTGTGCCCTCTGTGTGTGTGTGCAAGTTATGTGCGAAAAAAAAATTGAGGAGAGAAAAAGTTGAGGGGAGGAAAATGGTATAAAAAGAACTTATCGATGAAGGTAAGATAAAATGAGGTAAAAATAATTTTATTAGCTTACAGCGAGAGGGCATGTTGAAATTAATTGGAGGTCTTTTGCTTTTTGGAGCCGGACGGCTCGTCGACGGCGTGATCGTCGTCGTCGTCGTCGTTATCGCTACGAAATATCGGCTTGGGCTGAGTCTTTTTGTAGGCCGGTGTGACGTAGATGGGATCTTTTTCGGCGATCTCGGCGTACTTCAAAATAGCCTCGCGAGGATCCTGATTGTCCTCGACCCTCTTGCTGAGGCCCAAGTTGCGAATGACGTAGGAGCTGAGCGTGCCGCCGGAGGAGGCGACCCTGCCGCCCTGGCCCGAGGTGATGGGCAGATCCGGGCGTCTCGACTTGACGGGATCCAGCCTGTCCTTCTCCATCTGCTTCCTCACGGACTTGGGCCGATCCTGGCGGAAGAGCGGCAGCGCGTGGGGCGTGATGATCTGCTGGGTCGACACCATTTCCACCTGCTTCTGCTTGTAGCGCTGCTTGACCACGCAGAGCTTGGCGCCGCGCAGGCTCTTCTTGATGTCGTAGTAGCACTTGACGACGCCGTTGCCGCAGCCGACGAATATCTGGTTGAGCTTGGGGTGCCAGAGCGTCTTGATCACGTGCGAGTCGCTCGCCTCGATCTCGTGCGCCAGCTCGAAGCTCCGGGTGTCGTAGAACAGACACCTGCCCGCGGACTTGCCCTTGGCCAGCGACTCGCCGGTGATGACCATCGAGTCGTCGGGGCTGAACATGCAGTCGGTCGAGTCGTAGCGGGAGAAGAGCCCGCCGACGGCGAGCAGCGGCGCCTTGAACGCCCGCAGGTCCCAGAGCTTGAGGCTGTCGTCGCAGCTGCGCGAGGCCAGCATGTTGTTCAGGTAGGAGAAGCTCAGGCTGGAGATCTCGCTGCCCCGGCCGTGGGCCGTGCGGTTGATCAGCGACGGATTCACGAAGTTCTTCCGGTGGTCCCACATCTGGATCGAGCCGTCGACGCAGCCGCAGGCCACGACCGTGCCTTCCCTGCTGTAGGCGCAGCTCGTCGGCACGGTCTTCACGCCGTTCGCCGCTCGGCACTTGATCAGGCCCTTGTGCGCCTTCGGCTTGTACAGAATCCAGATGCGGCAGGTGCTGTCCTGCGAGCAGGTCAGGTATTCCTCTTTGGTGTACGGGTGCCAGCAGCCGCTGTTCAGCGAGGCGGTGTGCCCCTTCGTGCGGGCCATGTCGCTGATGTATTGGTCTCCTTTCACGGTCTCGCACTTCTCGAAGCCGTCTCTGTCCAGAACCTTGGCCTGTGCCGAGCCCGAGAGGACGAGTATCATGTCGCCGGTCATCGAATATTGCAGACACTTGATGGGGTGATTCTCGCACGGCTGGAGGGTTCGGAAGCTTTTTAGAGAGGCGTCCATTCCGCCAAAATCCCAGAACGACAGATCGTAATCCACCGAGCCGGATGCTAGTCGAGCTCCGGATGGATCTGCCGCTATAGCTGTCACTGCCTTTGTGCCGTGAGTCATCGATACTTGGTGAGTGCAAGGAATTCTACTCACCAAGTTCCCTTCTTCCTCTTCATCCTCATCGCTGCTGCCATCGCTATCTGCCTCCTCCTCCTCCTCCTCCTCCCCCTTTCTTTCTTTCTTCTTGCTTTTTACATTTGCATTTGTACTTTCCTCTTCCACATTCTCCTCCTCTTTGTTCATATTTGCAGGTATAGCAGGACCAATCAAATCATCCTCATCATCATCATCATCATCATCATGACTGTCATTATCATGTGAGCTGACATTTTTTGGCTGACTTTCTGGCTCATTACTGCTCTTATCCACAGGTTTATTAGTTTCAACGGCTTTTTTAATGTTTTCCATCATCTCTTGCACATCAAAACACCTTGCTTTCTTGCCAAACGATGACATACCCATAAGAGTCTTTATCTTTAGATTTTCTTCTTCTTCTTCAGGATTTATTTCAACTATAGCTTCAGAATTTTGCTCAATTGGCTTTTTACCAAAACTGCCAAATCCTCCAGATGTATTATTCTGCTGTACATTTTCTTGAAGCATTGATTTGCTAATCGTCCCAAAACCAGTGTTTCTAGCAGTTGTCTCAACCATTCCCCCCTTTTCTTCAGCAACCACTTCTGCAACACTATTAACTGGCTTTGTATTTAACTTGAAATTTATTTTACCAAAACCAATGTTGCCTGCTGGTTTCTTGTTTGAATTATTCATGTTTGTGTTGAATAACCTAGTGATTGTAAACAAGTATTTCAAAATTAACCTGTAATCAATTTAAGTATACATACGACTTACAAATATATCGTGCAATATTATTTTGGCTTACCTCACGTCAATCTTTATAAAATTGTATACTAAGCTCTTTTAGTACAATTCATCATTATTATCTTATTATTTGATTCCCAAAACCCAAACATTGCTTATTTGTTTTGATTAGTTGGTTATGATGGTTATGATTAACGATCCACTTATTATACACACAGCAATGAAATTATCCACAAGACCACAAAAGGTATACTTTTTCGAGTTCGATATTCGATTAATCAATTGCGAATTGCGATATTTCGTGTGAAAATGAATAAATAAACAATCAGTTTCTATTAATTTTAGTATGAAACCATTATCAGTTTTGAACAAGTAATTTAAATAGCCCTAAAAAAATTGTTTAAAAAATGTAAGAAAATAATATGTGTATATGAATAGAGATTAGAGAGCCTATAACCTATAACCTAAAGATATTTTCATGCAATCTTCGAGCAGCGAGCTTCGAGAATCGAGATCCCCACCTTCATTTTCCAATTTAGTAGTTGCGCGCGGGTCGAACCGCGTATATTAGCGTTTATTGTTTTATGAATACCTCCTGCTCATAAAGTTATTGCGTTTGTCAAAAAATATATGTAAGTAATAAGAATAAAAGGAGAAAATATGAGTGCTGCTGAGCCTGAAAATGTTAGCGATTTACTGCAAAAGCTTGTGGTTTCAGTGTGTGGCGAACAAAAGCCAGGTGGGGTTATTTCAAGTTTTGAAATCTTGTCTTTAAATTGTGCACTGACGTTGTTCAATATTTCAATAAGTATATCTATGCTCTTTTTGTTTTGTTGACAGAAATTTTACAAAAGTACGCGCAATTCTCGTTAAGTTTACTATCATCTACGCAGGGTGTCGATGCTTTGAGGGAAGATGAAACAATGGTTGCTAGTCATATCAAAAGTAAATTGTCTGCGCAAGATGCAACTCTTTTCGATGAACTTCATAATAATTTGAAGGACGGGGTATATACAGAGATAAATAAACAAACTCTATAGAGTCTAGATTGAAACAATTATTATAAACATTTTTAGGATCTCAAGAATCGTCTTGGTACATTGAGTTTTCTACTTCACATGAGTCAATCCAGTGATTATCGTGCAGCACACGATGATAACTTTGCATTCTCTGAACTGAGATTAGGTTTGAATATTCCTGTTGCATCAACAAGTGGTAATTGTCGTTTTAACCAATAACCAAATCATAATTGTCACTTGAATCATTGTGAAACTACAATTTGTTGCAAGTGTTCAATCGTTTTATAGGATATTCATCACAAACACCTACTTCACATGTGCAAGTTGTTCCATTTTTACCATCAGGAACAAATGCATTGGGTCCTTCGCTAAATCCAAGTAGAATATTTGATGAAGATTGTATATCTGAAGATACTCTTGTCCAGGATCTTATATATTCTTTTCAAGGTATCGAAGGAAAAGTATTGAAACTTGACACTAACTATGGCTTCCAAATAGATCCAATGGCCAAAATAAATCGTCCACAAAGACAAGCTGTGCTACGACTTAGTGAACTTGGCTACCTGTATAATATTATTCAACGAGGGCTGAGTAGAATATCAAGTGGATCTCATGGTAGAGTAGCAGATAGCTTTGTTGCTGCTCTTCACAAAGAACTGTCGGAATATTATAGATTTATAGCAAATGCACAAGAAGAAATAAATAGGGTGAAAGATCCTTTGGGACTGGATAGAGTAACTCTATCTCATTTGCAACTGTGGGCTTATGATCCTCTTGAGACACTCAAGTGGCTTGCAAGTATTGTTAGAGCCTGCACAGGCCAAACTGGAGGAGCTCTTGCTTCCACCATCTATGAATTTAGTCATCATGGTGATCCGACAGTTAAAAAGTTAGTTAAAAAAATATTAGAAAGCGTTTCAGAGCCTCTGTACAATATGCTCCTTAGATGGATAACAGATGGTGAACTGGATGATCCGTACAAAGAATTTTTTATTGAATCGTGTGCTGAAGTAGCTGGAGAAAGGATGTGGCATGAAAAGTACCAAGTGAGAGATTCTATGGTGCCATCATTTATTAGTAGATCACAAGCAAAAAAAATTCTTGGCACCGGAAAGAGTATTAATTTTTTACGAGAAGTTTGTAAAGATTTCTCTCCCCTGAATACTCGCGAAGCTGATGTGTTTCACGATCCTGCTGCTGAAAGACCTGGAGGTGATGGCACTGCTTCACTGGCGACAAATTAATTTCACATTCAACAACTTTCTATTCATTTGATTTACAGTTGAAGCATTTTTTGATATGGATCCTGATGGACCTTTACAAACTATGATGGATGTAGCTTACAAAGAAACATCTACAAGAGTGGTAGACATCTTGATCAAACAATATCATTTGATGGACCATTTACAAGGTCTCAAAGGCTATCTTCTACTGGGACAAGGCCACTTTGTTCAACATCTAATGCATCTTCTTGAGTAAGATTCCACATTCGCACTTCCCGAGACAAAAAAAAAAAACATTTATCTTAACAATATATTCTTTATAGGCCAGAGCTAGCTAAACCTGCCAACTCTTTGTATCCTCATCATATTTCTTCCATTTTGGAGACAGCCATTCGAGCTACTAGTACCAAATTAGACGAGCTAGATGTTCAAAAACGATTAGACGTTCGACTGTTGGCTCCATCAGAAAATGAATCAGGCTGGGATGTTTTTGCTCTGCATTATAACGTAGACGGGCCCATTGGAACGGTGCAATATTTTTTTTCTCAAGATTTCTCTCCATATTCATAATTTTGAGCTGCAACGTTCTTGATTTATTTTCAGATTTTATAGCCGAGTCGTCAAATTTATCAAGCAGTATTTTTCTCATTGTGGCGAGTAAAACGGAAGGAAACTATTCTGTCGGCCATTTGGAAACAGCAAATCACATCAGCAAAACTATTTAGAAAAATGCCAGAAATTACACCCATACAGAAGCATATTCATTTGATAACAAGTAGTATGGTCCATCTTGTTCATCAAATGCAATATTACTTTTTATTTGAGGTAAAAAGTCTCAGATTTACTTTGTATAATTATAATGACATTTCTTATTTAATATCCCATCGAACAGGTTATAGAATGCTCATGGGACGTTTTTGCAAAACAACTTGGACAAGCATCTTCTCTGGATGATATTATTGCAGCCCATTCAAGCTTCATTAAATCCGTAAGAAGAGGAACACTTCTTGATGAACAATCTCAAGTAAGCTCAGCATTAATTGACAATTGACGTATCAATCCCAACTCAAACTAATTTCTTTGATTCATAATTTAGGAATTGATATAATAATTTCTTTGATTCATAATTTAGGAATTGATGAATCATCTTCGTTCTGTATATGGACCCATACTGGAACTTCAAGGTCTTGAAGAAACATTTTTAGCTCGTGCTACCGCAGAATATGAAGCAAGAATCAAAACTGAAAAATTTATTGCGGAAGAAAGTCCAAGTAAAAAACAATGGGGAACTTCAAAAAGTAAAGATGATGAAGATGCAGAAAGGAAAGCTTTGTTCTTGAAATATTTGAATACCTTGTCAATGAAATTAAAGTTATTGTCAAGAACATATCAGGTAAATTTGAATTATTACTTTTTATCTTAAATTTTTTGCAATAATAAAATATAATAATAAATATTTTGAACAGGACCGCGTCAAAAAATTTTTACTGATGTTGGCTTCTGCAGAAGATGTTTCTCTACAGTTGTTGAGTGTTCGACTAGATTTTAACGAGTATTATATAAGCAAAGACAGCCGTTTGGTAGCTCCACTTACGTATCAGCATCGACGGCAAAGTGATCAATCGTTCCTCACCACCGACAAGTGACAAACGCCATCAATAAGTCAAAGTGATATTAGCAAAAGTCCTTTACAATTATTGTCGAAACCAACTTTAAGGCTAGATGTTGGTAGTTGTACCATTTCCAACGGAAAAAGATATGATTTAAAAAATACTCAACTTACAAAGCAAGTTTTCAAGAGTTTTCTGGAAAATGAACTTTTTATCGCGGCGAAGAAAAACTTTCAAGAGAATAATTCCGAAGAAGAAACACCCCAAACTCCCGATCTCGGCGATTCAGATTTTCAAATGCCATTATCTGGTCTCAAAATAATGCCACTGGAAGACCTTAGACCAGTATTAGATAAGAAAATAGCACTTTACTCGGATGAAAATGAAAATGAAACTATAAGTTTGGAAATAGAATCTCATTTAAACATAACAGAAAATCATTTCATCCCCCAACTTGGATTGTCTCCAGGAAAATGTAGAAAAACTTTCAAGCCCGACAGTCGTACTTCACTTTTACAATCACCTGATTCAGTTGTTGAGACTTGTCAAATGGAACTGGTATCTGAAACCACATCCTATTCGAGCATTAGTACCGTTTTGAAAAATCCTCGCGACTTGGAATCGCAAAATTTTTTACCGTCCAAGCGAGCTAAGAAGAAGAGAATAATTTTTTGTTGTGTTGGATAACATTGATTCAACAATAATTGAGCTTTAGCCTTTTCATGCCATTACTATAAGCTGTGATTATTTAGTTACTAAATTATACCTGCCCAACAATGAGGATTTTGAAATTGTTTACGCACATATTAATAATCACAATATTTTTATAAAATTCCACAAATAACGCTTCCCGCTAATATATATATATAGCATACTACAGCGGGAAAATTTCGGCGCGGCTTTCCTCCAATGGACTATGCCTAAACAAAAGATCTCTGGTACTCGAAGAGAATACCATCGATAAATGTTGGTGCGCCTAGATTACGCTTAATTAATTTCGGAGCGGTTTATGCAGCCGTTTCTACGAAAAAAATTGTAAAGATAAGCATGATTTCCAGCTGTCACCTTAATCACTAGAACATGATGTAATCGCGCGTAAATAAGGACGGGTGGAAGAGGTGCTTACTTTTTAAATTCTTGTTCGCAGAAACGGTTGCAAAAACCTTTCCAAAATTTTCGTATCTTTCCAGTACCAACTTCATTTCAATTTGGGCAAACCATTGCAGGGAAGCCGCGATAAATTTTCCCCGCCTTGGTGTGCTATAGATATTGGTGGGGGCTCTTAATGTCTTGCTCACAATTGAAATTAGAAAAACTGTATTGAAAATCTAATTCCATATTGATATAAAAACATTCAGGTACCTATGTACAATCAACAAAAATATACATCAAGTTTAAATATTTTTATGAATTTGATTGATCCATAGCTATTGTTATCTTAACTATGAAAATGTAAACAATAGACAATTATTGATTATTCAGCCTTTTATTACTGAAATAAACAATAAAAAGCTGTGAGTTGATAAAACTTTTAAATAGTCAATAAATTATATAATATTATCATTAATGTAATGACAAGTTTTTACATAAGGTATTTTATATTTTTGATTTGAATATAAAATTTTGCCATTAATATTTTTATTCATCGTCTGCTTCTAGATTTATGTTGTTACCAAACTTTGCATACAACTGTGCTTTCAAGTCAGTCATAAAACCTTTTAGCTCAGAGCACTTTTCTTCCAAAGTAGCAATATCTTTTTCTGCTTTCTTTTTAGCTTCTTCCAAACAGCTCTGTAAATAGTTGTATAATTATAAAAAACATGAAAAACTCGAAAAAAAATGGAAAATGATTTCAATTACCATGGTTCTCATCAAATCTTGGCTGACAAAAATTTCTCCTATATGATATGGAATTGTAGCATCGTCATCAAACAATTCCAATTCACTTACAGCATCATTTAAATTTTGTAATTGATTCTAAAACGAATTATACATCAAATGAATGAAAATTAGTCTTCATATACATACAAGACCTTATAAGGTAATGGTGGTAAAAAGAAAATGATCCTAGTTTATGCCTAAAACAAAATGGATCAACATACTTTTTTTTGTTTCAGTTCCTCTTTAAAATCTTCCATTTTTGCATTTTGCCTGGCAAACTTGTTGATCTTTTGTTGATCTTCAAAAGAAATATGAACATCGGAATCCTAAAAATAAACAACGTGCTTTCTAACCTCTTTCAAAATTATTTAAACCATTTGCTTACAGGTTGAAATCCTGATTGTGCTGCTTTTACTCCAGCCATTATATATATTTTCTTCTTTGAATCAAAATGACTCTATAAATGAGACATGTAAAAACTAGAACTCTAAATATAATGAACTTGAATATGATTAAATAATTGCTCTGCGGTTCGTGTTCTACCCAGCATTATACGGCAGTATTATTCAAAATTTTGACTCCAACCTCCAACTCGCGACTCAACCTGAGTGAAGTTAGCCGCGTCTTGTTTTGCCGCAATTTTTGAAATTTTTGAATTGAAGTAGGTTGTATGTATCTCAACGTTTGTGATCTAAAAACTTTCGTACAATTTATTTTCCATGAATTGATGTTTTAAAACGGCCAAATTAGTGTCTATTTCACGTCAAGCCAGACATCTGTTGAAACAAAAAGTTGTAATAGCTGTTAGTCTCGTTTATTTGCAAATGCAAACAAAAGTTCGTAGCTGGAAAAAGATCAGCTTATCATTTAGGGTACTTAGAATTTTTTCAAGGAAAGGCCGCAAACAACTGTCTAAAATCTATTCGATTTGATTATAGTGTATAAATATGAAAATTTATTGAGATTTCTCGTGCTTAGGTAGCTGATTCAAGGAAATTTTCTCCATTTACTCATAATACTTACGCATGATATTTTAATATCCTATTATTACAAAGGAAGCCTATTACAAAATAAATAAAAAAAGTATCTACAAGACAAGATCAACGGTGGAACTCGAAGCGCTTGAAATTGATCGTCCGTCATTTGATAGTCTACAATAAATATGCGATCGCCAAAAGTTCACTAGAATATTGTAGGCAAACAATCAAGGCCGTTCCCTTGCGGCTTGGGTAATTCAAGTGTATGTTGTTCGCGGAGAGGGACGCGGATCCTTTGCTATGATTGCTGTAGTCTCGCTCTCTTATCACTGAGTTGGGAGTTTGGGACAAGTTATACTGCACATGCGCGCACATCCCTTCTAACCCGCTCGTAATTCGTATATGCTATGCATTCCACCGTAATGCATGCACATGCATACGCCATACACATGCACAAGGCCGCGAGCTCGAGAGCGACCTGCGACTGTCAAGGAGCGCGTAACGCAGTTAGCGCAGATGCAATACGGCGGATATATAACCATTTGATTACATGGTTGGCGTGTAAAAAGCCATTGACACCTTCTATAGGAAGACATAGCGACCCGGGCTGGTAAAGGTCTTTGGCTTTCTCGCACCGTTCGACCTGTCTCTGCGTGATCACGCAGCGTTGGGGATCGGGATTCTCGGGGGCAGCATCGCGCGCGCGCGAGAGAGAGAGAGAGAGAGAGCGAGCAGAGAGAGAGCGTGTAGCGGCGGCGCCATATTTCGCGTGAGTCGCGCAGAGAAATCGTGTTGTGAGTTGTGATAGCATGTGCCGCGCGGCTGCTGTTGTGCTGCACGAGTTGATGGACTAGGATAGCAGCGTCGAGCCTCTGGAGAAGAGTCCGACCGTAGTCGAGGGATTCCTCTGTAGCGAGCTGCAGCAGCAGCAAGTACCTCTCTCTCTCTTTCTCTCTCTCTCTCTCTCTGTGCTACTCTTCAGAGCAAGCTTTGCCCCGTGGTCGGCACGTAGAATGAGCAGCGAGCAGAGCCCTGCGGCCTCCTCGGACAGCAGGCTACCGACGATTCTCGCTCAAGCCATGGGTGACGTTCTCGCCAAGGAGCACGTCGATCACACTGCCCAGGAGCAGGCCGAGACAGCGCCGTCGCCGCCGGCTCAGCCACCTCCCGTCATCACTGGTCCACCCCCCGTCGAGCTGCTGGCCGGACGGCCACCCCCCGACGACGACGATCCTCGACCCGAGTCACCTGCTACGCAGGTATGCCTTTTGTTGCCTGCAATCCCCGTATTACGCGCGACTGTTTGGCACAGTGTGCCTGGGTACAAATTCTTGTAAAAGTACAATCCTTGTAGAATGCATTCGGGACACATGCCTCAGCAGTTTGCTTTCTATTGGGCTCTGTTAATGTTGTCATTGGTTTTCAGAGCTCGGAAACTAAAGAGGACAGATTGTCAACAGAAGTGGTGCTAAGCGAACAAAACTCTATAGAGAATGGTGAAGATTCTGCGACATCAGACAATGATGACCAGTGTCAAACTGCCAGTACCACTACTGACGATTTATGTAATTGCGAGGATTGTAATTGGAGAAAGAAGTAAGCTGTTTGTTTTTGTCGATCAACTGTTCTCCTCTCAAGCTTCCCCCCACGAGCACGCAATGTATTTTAATATCAATTGCAGAGATTTGTCATCGGAAGACTTGCAGGAAATGATGAAGTTACGACGCCTTGGCATGGATTTGAGACAGTACATACGTTATTCGTTCAATTGGTACATGGAAAATCCTGGATTCACTGACAATCTGCCTGTTCCCCCAATGCCTCAAGAACTTGAAAATAGCGACGCTATTAAGAGTTTTGTTGAACTTCAGGAATCTGTAGCTTTGTATGTATTAATTAATTAATTTTAAACTTGTCAAATCTACAACAGCAGTTGGTGCAAGAATGCTCTGTTTTCAGACTGTGCGATAGGATTCCTTGTCACTTGTTCATGTGGTTAGTGGGCCAAGCACAGGAGTTCGTAATAGGTGTCAAAGTTCAATTGTTAACTCTTTTATATGACAGAAGTATTGATAATCTTGCAGAAGTTTTTTTAACAAGTAAGTATCGTGAAAACCTTCGTGTGCTGTATCACTCACAGGTTTTTCAAAATATCAACTCTTGAATGTTTTACAGAATTATTAGATGGCTATGATGCATTGTTATCCACTGCTGTACATATTTCGGATTTGTTAGAGCCTCTTCAAAAAGAGCTCCTGAACAAAGTTGATTTATCTTGGGAGCAGATCAACAAAAGACTTTACCAAAATTATGTTTACAGTGATCCTCTGATACAAAATAATTTACCTCCGTTTATAGGACAGGTAATATTAATTCTCTGAAAATCTTGATCGAATTTGAATGTATTTGAATAAAGATAACAATTCTTCTTTATTGTTTGCAGTTAAGGAAACATTTGCCTATAAAAAGTTCAGAATACCATGACCTTGTTCATCGATACCTTGGATTTGACGATGAAATAACGAAAATAGGACCTCTATCGCCGGAAATTGAACGTTTAATTGACAAATACAAGTATATAATTTTCATTTAAAATTCAACTATTGTTCACTTGGTTTGATAAAAAAATGTTTATTGCAGTGCTGAGCAGGTAACAGGTTCGGTCATGAAAAAAGTGAGAGAAGACTTTGAAAGATTTAAAACAAGATTAAAACATGACGAATCAAGTTCAAGCATAGATTTGACTAACAAGAGTTCTATAGCAAAAGAAGGAGAAGAGGAGGACGAGGAGGAGGAGGAGGAGGAGGAGGAGGAGGAAGACGAGGAGGAGGAGGAAGACGAGGAGGAAGAAGACAGGTATCTTTAAATTCATTTTATAAATTTAATTCTAATTCTTATATCTGATCATTCATGTTTTGTGTATTACTATTTTTGCTTAGTGTTAGAACTGACATGATAGAAGGAGTCTTGGATGATAATTCCGATTTCCAATCTTGTCTACTACCTAACGCTATTGAAATTCAGAGCATGTTCAATGACTGGAAAAAATCTCCTCAGCAGAGGCTAGCTGACTTGGTTGAGGCATTGACTTTATCCACAGCTGATGAAGATAAATCAAAGATTATGAAAGAAGGAAAATGTTTATCTGCCTCTGTAGAAAAAGCCGTAAAAGATGACATGAATCAGTCGGTTGCTTGTGAAAAAGAATCTTGTAATTGCAACTCGACTGTTGATTCCATTGTAAGTTTATACTCGTTTCTCTGTTTACTTGAATAGGTTAATTCTAAACTAAAAGTTTGCTATATTTAAAACAGGTAAAACATGAGGTTGCACCCAGTTTAGCTAATAATAGCGTAAAAGAGGATGTTGATGACTTTAACAGTGGAAAGGGTACTGGAATAACTTTTTTTTTCTGATTCAAATTTCTTTTTTTTTTCGAAAACCCATATCAACATTACATTTATCGCTTCATCATTAAATTTGTAGATACTACAACAAAAACTCTCACTTTCCAAAAGCAAAGTACTGACTGTTGCACAGAGCCTATAAAAAAAATAACCACAACAGCTCAGTCAACGCAAACTCAAACTAGGCACACTACAACACAAACGCCCAGCATTAATCATAATCAAAACAATTTGCATCGTCATCATCATCAAGGTAGATGTAAGTATTGAAACGTTACTCTGCCATGTACTTTTCATACTTCAACATATAATTACTTTCCAATGATTTCATTTTAATTGAAAGTCTAATAAAAGGCACCTTGAATAGTTTTTTCAAAAGCTTGTAAACGTAACAAAATTGTCTAAATTGAAAAATCATGAAACCAAATACTGAAACTCTGAAAAGAGTTATATCGTGTGTCGAATTATTCATTGTTGTGCAGGTTCTTCCCATACTCATTTGCATGGAAGTTTGACCAATGGTGTAATTAAATCCTTTGGTCCTCAACGAACGCATGTAGCTCATAACAATCATCCATCAGCAGCAGTAACTTGTCATAAACAACAGCATATTGTCGAACATATTAAACGATTATCAACCAATGATTGTAAATACTTTTGATCTATTTTTTGAATTTTTTTTGTTCACTTCATCCCCACATAGTACATAATTTCAGACATAAAATGTTCAGTTGTATGTCTGCTATTTATAAAAGTCTACAAAAGCTTGTGCTATATGGGCTATCAATTTGTTTGTTATTCGTAAAAACTAAAACAGTCAAGGAAATGGCAGTTTTAATAAAAGATGTATACCAATTTTTTAGTGAGCCCTGGAGAAAACGGTGACTGTTCAGACTCGGCGAGTAGCCACGAGGATTGCTCGGCAACCAACAGTCCAACTCCAAGGGATTCGAACCGTCACTGCGATTGTTGTTATTGCGAGGTCTTTGGGCACGGAGTGGTAAGTAATTGCGTTAGCACTGCGATATACACAACTGAGCTTATGAATATTGAATTATACATTTTTAATTGAATATTGCAACATGAACATTGAACGTAAAAATTGTAAAATTTTCAGCCGTCCGTTGCCCCCGTTAGTCGCAATTACAATGAAATGCGAGAGAGGCTGAGGCAACTTCTGTCAAAGAAAAAGGCTAAAGTTTGCGTATCATCTTGCAACACGCGCCCGAAAAATTCTGCGGAAGTGTCGTCGTCATCTTCTTCCTCGCTGTCGTCGTCTTCGTCAACGTCGTCGACGACGACAAACGTTGATGCAACAACTTTGCCTAATCCCGCTTCGAGGACGTTACCGCCGATCGCGAAAAACTCAAACACCGTTCCAATAACCGCTGCCAAAGCAGTTAACGCCACCGCCACTGCTGTCCCTACTGCTGTTGTACTCAAACCCAAAGACGAGAAATGGGATTTGGAGGCTGCTGTTGAATTTATCGAAGGTAGTCAGAATGGAAAGAAGAATACTAAAAAGGCTGAAAAAAAGGCTCGTCAGAAGCAGAGAAAGGTGAGAAATTTTACATTCAATGACATTCTTCTGTACTAGTAAATTTCTATTTAATCGATATATCGTTCTGCACACCGAAGCTGGAGGAAAAATTGAAAAAAGATGAAGAAGAGGAAGAAAAGTTGAAGTTGATAGAGTTACAGAAAAAGACTCCCGAAGTAACAATAACCGTGGTCAACCCTCAAAAGCAAGGCTCTCAAAAAGCTATGCCGCAACAAAAGTTACCCGAAGTGTCAATTTTACCTGCCAAGTCGTCGCCACAGCCCGCGCTTTCCTCGAAGCAAGTTAATTCGGCCAAGAAGAAAAATAACGAGCTGGTCAGCAATGCTACTAACAAAAATGCTAACAAAACTAAAGCTACGGCGGCTGTGGCAGCAGCGGAAGGTGCAAAAAAGAAGACTGCTAATGTAGACAAAAATAACGAACCATCCAAAACGAATAATACCAAATCCAAGTCGATCGGAAAATCTCAAACAAACGAACCTGCTCTCCCGCCCGCACCGCCCGTGGACTTTAGCAACTTGACGAAGAAAGAGAGAAAGAAATTGAGACGAGAAATGGAAAAGCAGGAGGCATTGAAAAAGGAGTTCGACGGCAAACAATCGGCCAACTCTTCGGAGCAATTGCAGATCGTTACAATCAAAAGGATAATGGAATCTATTAATTCTGAACCAACTGTCACGATCACGTTGAAGGGCCAAACGCCAGCTGAAGATCGAGTTCTATTTACCCTGGTTAATGGTCAGACGAAAGACTCGTCGGGAGATAAGCAGCAGCAGCAGCAGCAGCAGTCGTCGACTGGCAAAAAGAAGAAGAACAAGACAAACAATTCGTCAAACCAACAACAGACCCAAACTGCCAGTAAATCTCAGCAGTCTGCCAACAATACTAGCAATGCCAAATCTGAAGTTATTCAGAAGACTAATACGAAGAATGCCAATCAGCAGCAGACGAGTAAATCTAAGGCTGGAAAGCAACAAGAAGAATCAAAGTCTCATCAACAGCAAACCGCTAATGCTGCTGCCGAAGTAAAAGCCACTGGTGCCAAGTCCAAGAAAGATAAAAAGAAGAATAGCAATGAGAATAAAGAAAATATCAAGCAACCCGTCAACGAAAGCTCTCAGAAACAAGAATCAAATTCAGCAACTAAAAAATCTAACAAGGTAAAAATCCAACTGTATTCCACTATTTACAATATCTATACTCTTTACAATGTTACGATGAAATTGATTTTTATTTTTAGACTGGCACCGTTCAAGCAGCAGCAGCAGTCAAACAGCAACAATTAGTGCAACAAAACTCCAACCCGAACAACAAGAACGCTAAAGCTAACAAGAATCAGAGTCAAAGTCAAAATCAGACTCAAAGCCAAAGTCAAAGCCAAAACCAGAAGAAAAACGCGAATGCCAATCAAGCGAATGCGGGTAAAGGCAATGCTGGTAACAATCAGAATGGTGCGTCAGCCAAATCAGACAATCAAAAGGGCCAGAAGATGAGCCAGAACCCGTCAAACAAACAAAAACAGACCGCCGAGGTTGCGCAGCAACAAAGAAAAGAGCCAGTCGACTCTTCGTTGAACAGGAAGTCAATCAACACGCCAGCCACGATCAACATTGAAAATTTGAAACTTCCTCCAGGTATAACTATAACTAAAGTCGATGCTCCAGCCAAGCCTATTTCCATAAAAACGAACACCGCTCCGAAAGCTACAAGTGCGCCCAAACAGACGACGATCATTGCCGCACCTTTGAGTGGTATCCAAGCAACGGGTTACGGAAATCCACAGGGAACTGGTAACGTTATTGTAGTTGATACGGGCAGACTTAAGCAAGATTTAATGCCGAAAAACGCCGACAAAGGTGAGTGGCGATGCGCCATTGATCGAAAGATTGCTACTGCTCTTTCATGTTGTTGTAATATTGATCCCCATTACAGATCCGAATAATCAAACGGCGAGCTCGAAGAAGAAAAAGAAAAAGAAGAACAAGAACGCCGTCACGGCGAACGGCACTGAAAAGCTCAGCAGTCCCGCTCCTGGCACGAGAAATGCCTACGCCAATGATTATCCGAGTATCGAACCGGCGCGAATCCTCCACAATCCGTCGACTAACATGGTGACCATAAGAAACCCAGCCTTCGGCCCACCGCCTCCGAAAATGGAAGCCTGTCCGAACCAGGCGGCGATCATTAAAGTTGGCGACAACGGCATGGTGACCATTCGCAGCCCGGCGCTGCAGCAGGCCATAAACATGGGGCTAACGCCGCCGCCGAAGCCTGATTTCGTAGTCAAAGGAAGCGCCAATCCTCACGAGCCTTCCAAGGTAAATTTAAAGCCCGGCAAAGCAAAGATGTTTTATTCCACTGAAAGCCAGTGGAAACTAACTGAATTTATCGCTTGATTTTCATAGCCGACTCACGCCAATTACATGACCAGCAATGAACTGTCTGGTACTGTGAGAGGCTCGAACGGGATGCCTGTGTCAACGGACCTCACAGAGTTGCGCAGAAGACTGGCCCAGCCACCGGAGAACGACCGAGCTTCGTCGACCCTGTTTAACAATGGCCTCTCCAGTATTCAAATCAGCAAAGTCACCAATGGCCAGTCGCCGAATATCCCTGAAAACGGCATCAACTTGAAGGGCACAAGCGTGACCTTAACGAAGATTCGAAATTCGGAAATGCCGCTCAACCACCAGCAGCAGCAGAAGCAGCAGCAACAACTTTTTGACGAGGCTAAAGGAAATGTTGTGCATGGTAGCGTGACTACCAAAAGTCGCAAGAAGAAAAAACGTGGGAATGGAGTCCGTCAAGGCGGCGATGACTGGAATCTCGTTGGTGAGAAAGAGCAATAATATTAATAATAATAAGCTTTCTAAATTTTGTCATAAGGTCGCTTTTTTATTCATTTTTTATATTTGCTGCCAAAGAGACATGACTATTTTATTAATGAAAGATCAAGAAGTGACCTTCCTTTTCTTATATATATCCAGTTTCTTCTTTTTTTCTTTGCATACAGCCTTTCGCACGTTATTTAACTATTTGTAAGTTTGACAGAAAAACTTGTGTGATACTAGAACATAAAAAATATTTGTTAAAATATGATAGATGACTGCTTGAAATTGATAATACAATGTTTGAACTGAAGTACAAAGACACGCAGTATTGACGCTCGGGCTTTAGGAAGCGTTTTTATATAGCTTATTTATGTATTAGTAAAACTTGATCAGTGAGTGAAGACGTGTTTTGATATGATTTATTTATTTTTTTACATTTCTGTACTTGCGTTTTTCAAAATTTTGTAACTGTTATATAACGATTTGACTATGGTTTGGTAATCGAATGAAAATAAAAGTGATAAATATTAGCCTGTAATTACTTGTTTTTCTCAATGCTAAAACACCATTATTCAGGTCGGTAGCTCTACAGTTGTTTGACTGTTTGAAAATGAAATAAAAGTAAAGTTTAGTCAAATCTGCAACAGGCCGAAAGTGTGGCATCAATAATACGCGAAGACGGAATGAATGGAAAAAAAAGTAAAGCTGAGTAAAAAAGAGGACGAGAAAGAGTTGTTGCAGATTTGATGGTGTTTCTGCGGGCGTTTTTACGGTTGGGCTTAAAATAGAAAAAGGGCCTTTGCCCGCGCGGACGAGGGCGACAAATGTGCGACAGATGCCTCCTTCTTTCTCTCTTGTGAGCCTAGCTTCGCTTTATTTGGCTTTCTCCGTGGCACTTTTATCCTTGTTGGCCGAAGATACTTAATGGGCACCGAAGCCATTTGAGCGATGCAAGTGCTGTGGAGCGAGCCGTTGAAATCTTGAAATCGGCACTCGGCAAGGCCTGCCGCGCCGACACGCGAGCATTTGGCAATCTGAAATGCGCTCGCAAAAAGCACAAAGGAGTAGGGGCAAGAGATAGAAGAAAGCAGCGCGTTGTGTGAAAATGAATAAACGATTAAATGATCAAATAAAAAAGTTGAAAAATTTTTAAAAATTGAAAAAATTGAAAAAATTGGAAAAAATTGAAAGAATAGAAAACATTGAAAGAATTGAAAACATTGAAAACATTGAAAAAGGCGCTAGTTTTAGGCTGCGATAGATGTGGCTGTGAGTATGTCTGAATATGAGCCTGGTTGCTGTCTTTTGCAGAGAGCGTATTCACGCCGAAAGACATAGACCTCGAGGACGGCGAGATGGACGACGCGGAGCGCGAGCTAGAGGCGTTCAAGCGGTTCTGCCTGCAGTCGGTGCCGCCGCCGCGCAAGGAGAAGGTCAACCTCAACCTCAAGGACATCGTTCTCAAGAAAAAGTCCTCGGCGGGCCAAGCCAACGCCCCCGTGCTCGCGGCCATCTAAACGGCCGCCGTCCACTGGCATCCACCTACCAACCCTCTTCTTCTTTGACAACAGCATCTCTCTTCTTTCTGCTCTTATTATCACTAAACTCGTCAATTTACGATTGTGCGCCGAGCCGCCCTCCTCTGCTCTCTATTCCAGACGAGGACCCTTTCATTTTTTATCTTCCTTTTCCTTCTCCACCTCCATCTCTCTCTCCCTCTCTCTCTCTCTCTCTCTCTCTCTCTCCCCTCTCTTCAACTCGTACTTGTTCAATGTAAGCGTGTAACTGCCATAAATGCGACAGAAGGCGCGTCTCGGTTAGAAAGAAAAGCTGTCAAAACAATCATCTGTTGGTTTTTGTTTTTCAACTACTGGTTCAATAGCAGGTACGCGACTGTACGTGCTGCCGAACGTCGCGAGCGACTCGAACGTTTTCATTATCGGACGAGAAAAACGACTTTTGTAATCTGTAAAAACTATTATGATACGTGTACTACTGTCCGTGAACGACGACAAATATCGTATTTACTTTGAACAGCTGAGTCTTGGATTGTGAGTAAAGGCGTTCGTATAATATTGTAATACCTCAGCTGGAGGACCACACGGAGATCTGTATTATGACCTATCGTAAGAGAAGTAACTCTTTTGAGTGCTCGAAAGGCTCGAAACGCTGAATTGTTGAGCACTAACTTGTACATATAATTTGCAAATTTCTATGAGACGTAAGTTTTGCCGAGCTTTAAAATTTATAAAATTAGGCTACTTTAAGAACTTGCTTGAAATTTTTTAAATAGTGCCCAACAGTTCACGCACAACAATGACTTCGCTTACGAGTACGTGTACAGTTGTGCACATATACACATTATGCAAGGTAATTTTGTGACGATCCGAGAAACACTATACTAGTGTTGAAAATCCGCAAGTATTTTTCAAGACTAAACATTTTGTCTACTTGAAATAGTTTGCAAAATGATTCTGGCCTTTACGGAGCGACGATGGTGACGGTAGTCGTCATCATCATGATTCACATAGGCAACCTGCAAGTATTTGAAGAAAAAAAAAATACATATATACATATATATTTTTTCGAGGATAACGGCGACGTTGATTATCGTTGCAACCGGCTCTGACGTGAAAGTAAACTACCGAGAGAACCTGCTTTTTTGTATTATTCTTTTTTACTTTAGTTTCGAAACAACATTGTATGATATTTTGTTTATTGCGAAGTAAATGAAAGAAATTGTTTAGGTGGTAAGACGTGCGTGTTGATGATGACGAAACTGATGATACTTTGTAACGAGTCATCTTCGCGTTGTACTTGTCGAAGAAAATCATTCATGCAATGTTAAAAATTTGTATTAAACGAGAAGTTGTCACGAAGGCGCTTTAGGACAAAAAATAAAGTGAATCCTGTAAAATTCTTGACTAATGATCAATTGTGTATGCGTATGTTGTTTGTACAGGCACAGTCTCACATATACAACACATGCACTGACAGAGACATGTGAAAAACGAAAGAGAGAACAATGACACACGGACGAAAAGAAAAAGCTAAAAGAAAGAAAGAAAGAAAGAAAGGCACGTTGATCCGCAGCCGCGGCAGCCGATGAGATGAGCTGGGATAAAAAAGGAAAAAGGTAATAAAGATATTAGCGGAATGAGCTTTGAATGAGCTTTGAGGAAAGCCGACTGAAGGATATATATCGAGGAGAAAGGTGGAAGACAACACTGATTATTGTTGGCATTTGATAATAGATCTTAGTAAAATAAAAGTGTATTATAGCATAGCTTTGTCATACAGAAAGATACATTTGGTGAAAAAGAAAAAGCAAATAAGCGAGTATTTATTTTGACTGGTGTCCCCTCTGATCTGATCCTCGTTGAAATCTGCCCTGCTATCCGACTTGATGGTCACAATTGATGACTGGAGCTGCGGTGAAAGAGGAGAAGGAGAATGGTCTTAATAAGTTAAAAAAAAATAAAGAAATGGAGCTGCTGCGGCCAATAGAGTTAATTTTGCGTAGCACGTGAAAATGTAAATAATGTGAGCGAGTGGGGCGAAGAATGAAGCTGGCGTATGAGTTTGATCATACTGGAATAGTGTGGTGCGCGAGATGAGAGACGAGGCAGCGGCAGCACGACGGATGTCACCGCAGCGGGAAGCAAATGCTGCTGGCGCGGGCTAAAATTAGCCGATGCTGCTGCTGTTGCTGCTGCACGGGATGTGTTTCCGAGTGCGACTGCAGGCTGTTTACGGGCGAGAGGCGAGATTGGAGCGTCTTGGAGAAAAGTTGCGTTCAGCCGAAAACAATAGCTATTTGTCGAGTAGATAGGTAGCTGTCGGGCTGTTATCGCTGGGAATTCGATGGAGCTTAGTAGGTATAAACCTGGGCGAAAGGCAGTCGCGAGTAAGAGAGACGGGTGCAGCTGCTGACATTGCTGGCAAGCAAGCAGCAGGAAGCTGAGCGGCTGTACTGGCTGTGCTAGCTGTAGCGGCGGCGATCTTGACAATAATCAAAGAGCGCTTATACAATCGAGGATAAACTTCCGCGCGCGGACCTCGGCTAGGCATTATCTCTCTCGCTGCTTCCGACACAATGCTCCCGGCGCGATGTCAACTGCAAGTCGCGCTCATAATTCGCTAACTCCGCCCGTACATGCATACACGTATAGCCAAAATTAAATTCAGTGACGCAGCAGGTTAATAATAATACAGCGGCATCGAGCAGGTGCAACGTGCAAGTGGAGCTTTATAGGCCCCTCGCTGCTGCAGTCTGCTGCAGTTATTCTTAGCTTGAACATTTTGGCCGCGCTCTCGCGACTCTCGCCTGCTTGCAGCCTGCACTCACTGATTACTTACTTCAGGGTCTTCAGGTGAAATAATCAGCTTGACAGCTCGGCTCGACAGCTTCATCTCTCGACAGCATGCCAAATTGACAAGTAGTGTCTTTCTCGGGGAGATTGATGTCACGGCGGCAGCAGCAGCAGCCAGAGGGGAGCGTGCTCGAGGCGGCGGCCGACGGAGAGGAAATACAGAGCATAGGTGGGAGTGCAATGCTTTAGGCATGTGTGTTTTGGTTAAGGCTGCGTGTTTACAGGCTACGAGAATGCGGCGGAGACGGAGCTGGACAAGCCGTCGCGGGCCGAGGGAGTTGGAAGCGAGGGAGTTGGAAGCGAGGCGGCGGCGGCGGCGGCCAGGAAAAGCAAAGATCCGGCTGCCAAAATCGCGGGTATTGATAAGTGCATCGATGCAGCTCGGAGCTTGCAGCCGCGGTTGATTAACCAAATGTCGCGTGCAGAGGAGGTAGCGGCGGCGAGGAGCTGCAGCAGCAGCAGCAGCAGCCAGAACGACATCTGCCGGATCTGCCACATGGGCTCGGCGTCCCGTCAGAGCTGCAGCAGCAGCAGCAGATCTTCGGCGGCGGCGGCGGCGGCGGGCGGGCCGCTGGACCTCGGTCTGCTGGTGTCGGCGTGCAGGTGAGTCGGCGGTCGCGATCCCAGTGGACGTGGGCAGTACGGTGCGGCGGCGCTCCGTTGCAGGTGTCGGGGCACCGTCGGCCTCGTGCACACCAAGTGCCTGGAGCGCTGGCTCACCGAGAGCGGCCACACGCGCTGCGAGCTCTGCGGCTACCGGTACGCGACGGTCCGGGTGCCGCGGCACGGCCTGCTGCGCTCGCTGCTCATCTGGATGAAGACGTTCGTGGCCACGCGACAAGTAGACTGCTTTTTTCTCTGGTGCTCCCTCGTGCACCTCGCGTTCGCCCTTTCGAGCTTGCGCGCCGCCAGCGCTACCCCCCATGACTCGCTGCTTCTGCTTGCAAGATGTTCCTGGACTCGCTCTACCTGCTCGTCACCACGCCCCTGGCCGTCTTCTCCGCCTACGTCTGCGCCATGACCCTCAAGATGGCCCTCGACAACCGCATCGCCGAGATACCCTGGAGCGTCGTGGCCATGCTGCCCACCTGCTCGCTCACCCTCGTCGCCTACTGGGGCTGGCTGCTCACCCTCCAACGGTAGGCCAACCGCTCGGCGGCTGCTCGCGGCCTGCTCTGGCTCGTCAAAGCAGCACCAGCTCTCATGCCCGTTCTCCGCCTCCGAGTAGGCTGCACGGGCGACGCTGGCGGCAGTACTGGCAGAGCAACTTCATCATCCAGCTGCTGCCCGACACTCCCGTCGACGACACTCAGTCCGCCGCCGCCGACAACCAGCCCCTCGACTTCGCCTATCAAGACGACCTCTACGACGACTTGCCCGAATTGTTCAACCTCATCTGACCGCAGCAACGACCAACTTCCATCAACATTGCGATTCAGTCAATCTCAACTGCTCGACCTGCCGGAGCCATTTAATTGATGCACTTCATTAGGGGACTAGGGGATGCGTCCGCTTAATTGTCCGCTCAATTAAACTCGCTGCTTACAGTCAATTACTCTGACTCTGACTCGCTATATTATCATCTCGATCAATGCATTTTCGACAATGGCCAATCTAACGAGCTTTCTTTCGCAGCTGCTCTGCTTGCTCGTATGCTCGCGGAGAGAAGGAGCGCGCGCAGCGTAACTTAACAAGTGCAAAAAGCAAACAGCAGCATCGAGCTGCATTTCAAAGACGAGACCGAAGGGGCACAGGGATTTTTATGGCACTGCCGTGTCGTCGTCGTCGTCGTGGTCGTTGCCTGCGTGCGTACGCTGCTCAAATACACTCGACTGCGAATGAAGCGCCTTGCGGTCTGGCGTTATTTCGGGACGCGAAAGCCCTTCTGCTGGCGCAAAGCAAAAACAGCCAAACAAAGTGCCCGTAGCCCTCTACTCTATCAACGATTTTCGCTGGATATTACGCGATGCGTGCCCGCATGTGAAAGCCGCGCCAATTCGACTCTGCTGCATATAGGACTTTGATTGATTAACCGATGCTGCTGCTGCTGCTGCTTCGCAATCTTTCTCTCGAGTATATCGTTTTTATCCTTATATTTGACTATGTTAATTTGATGTAAAAACTGGCGAAAAATGGCATTGGCTTGAATGGATGTTTCACGTGAATTACTTTGGTGCGTTATGTAAACAGCCGAAGGTTCTTCGAGAGAGCGCCCTGCATCCGTCGCTCGAGCTGCATAATATTTTGGCTCTCCAGCAGCCAGCAGATGTCAACGATACTTTTTCGAGTTGCAGGCTATCTGGATAGGTTTTGCGAGTTTGCTTATTTTAGAGAGCCGAGAAGCCTGAGAAGCTCCAATGCGATGCGGAGTTTGTGCCCGCGTGTGTAAATCTCTGGGCAGCTGCACGAGCAGTTCATTTAAAAGTTATTGCAGCATTTAAACAAGCCCGAGCTAAAAATTTAGCAGCTCACTGCGCAATATCCGCTCTCATCGATAAATATTCGTTCGAGCGCCAACTCGAGTGCGCCAACTTGCAAACTTAGCTCGTTCGGAACATTTTCACTTGTCTAAAATTAGCAGCTGCGCTGAATAAATAATTGGAAAATCATCGGCTAAACATCCTGCGACGATTAATCCGCATTTTTTATTGCTCCAGTGCCGCCGCGATCCTCTCATTGGGCATTTCACAAATATCATGATCAATTGTTTAAGTGGCTTTAAATCAACAATTAGCAAGAAAAAGAAGAAAACAAGTTGAATAACTTTTGAATGAAGGGTTTGAGAAAAGCATTTAATAATAGTGATCGACGCGGATGATGGATGATCGGTGCTAATGCTAATTTTCTTGCAAACGAACATGCTGTGCTGCTGTATAGCAATTAATCGAAAGGAATGGAGCGGCTTTAATTTGACAAGACAAAGCTCGCGTGTGCGGGTATGTGTGTATGTCGAGGCGGGCATTGGCAGGCTAATTAATTGGCTCGTTGAATCGGCCATTCAATTGGAGTTTGCTCGATAAAATCCGCGGCGGACAATCACCGGAAAGACTTTATATACATAATACGTAGCTCGGGCGTGGATCGAGAAAGACTGGCCGAGCATTGTCAAGCAGCAGCAGCAGCAGCAGCGTTGTCAAATGTTTTTGTGCTCGAGGACATATAGGCGATCTCCAAGGAGGAGCACTGCACTCGCAACTCAACTGCGCGCAGCTTTTTTCAAATCCAGTTTATTAATAAGTCGCATCGCGCGATCCGCGATCACGAGATTTCTTTGTCAAGGCGCAGTGCAGTGAGTGTACCCTCATATTCCGACTGGACTCGAGTCCGAAAGAAAGTCGGAAAACTTGAAAAGAGACCAAGATAAATCAAAGACGCTCTCTCCGCTGCTGCTGCTGCTGCTCGTGCTGGAGATACATACTCGGAACTTTAACGAAGCTCGTTCTCGGAGTCGTGTGCGTGTATGAAACTTTGAACTAATTGCCGCAAGGGGCGTACTTCCTTCTCGAAAATGCTCATTAAATTTGGCGAGAGGAGGCCGGAAAATGAATGTTATTTTGGAGGAAAAATAATGGCTCCGCGTTTGATGTTGCAGCAGCTGACATTGAACTTGTGGGCAGAATAATCGAACTCGAGGACTATGTCTATTCGAATACGCCGGCTGCATTTTAATATGTAATTCTGCGTGTGTGACTCAGCTTATAATAGCTAGAATGAGAATGGTCTCGGCCGGGCCGGCCGCAGCCGGCAGCGTACGCCACCCGACGCCAACTAAACGTGTGTAAGATCAGAGGAAGGAAAAAATAGATTTGTTATTGTGCTATTGCAACATAGTATATATTCCGAAGTACATGTGTTCCATCAGAGTCGAGCCCGATCGAGCCAACTCGTTTGAAAGCTCTCATTTTCGGCTATTCGATTTCCACTGTAGTTTCTTCAGATCTGCAGTGCAGCTGTCGAGTATAAGTCGAGTCGGCGCGGCCGGGGGAGGGGACGTTGTTCTGGAAAATGTTACTGCGGCTAATAATAAAAAAGTTGTTGATGACAAATCCGCGCAACAAGATGAACTTGAATCACGCGGCGATTCTCGGAAGAAGTGGCTGCTGCAGTCGCGTCGATTGGAGCTCGAACAGCTAGTCAGGCTTAATTATTACAATCGCACGATCATGTCAGAGCTGCTTTGCGATTCTGGCTGGCGCTGGCTCAGGGCTCCAACGAAGAGAAATCCGCGCTGATCCGAGCAGCGCAGCCAAGTATAGGTATAGGTGCATGAAAAAGTGGAAGCAGGCGCGAAAAGCTCGGGGCGGGGCGGGGCTCGCCTCGGCTGCGGGAGAGGAAGAGCTGCTGCACGCAGCGCGCAGGAAGCCGGAAATCACGCGCGCCAAGATGTGACTGGTGTCCATGGCACATGTCTGTCTGGCTGTCGCGCGAGTGTCGATGCCCGTATAGTCAAGCGGCTCCCTCCCGCGCGGGGCTAGGAGACGGTAATCGAGTGAGAGTCAGCGCCGCCGAGCGATGGCACGCGACGAGTACCTGCAGCTGCGTCCGACGTACTGAGCAAATGTCACTGCGCTCCAATCGACTGCCGCAGCTTGCCCACCAACTAACTCGTCCCTGCCACGCGCACAACCCTCTGACTCTCTGAAGCCATTTAGCACTGCACCTATCAGGTGAAGCTGCAGTAAGAAAGGCGGCAGTGATCCGCTGGAGAGGGCAGCGAGCGACACGTGTTCCAAAGATGCCAGCTAGCGGCGTCTAGTCAGTGGTTGCGCGCGGGACTGGAAGAAAAAAAGCAGCCGCCCCCGCCTCTGCTCTTCTAGCTCCGCGTCTTCTCGGCCAGCGGGGCTGCGAGAGAAAAATGAGCTTCCAGGCCGCTGCCCATTTCCTCCTCGAAAAACGTCTCGAGTGTCTCGAGCAGCGTTTTTTCTACTCCGAGCAGCATTGACGCAGTGCAGTACGGGCAGATGCAGTAGGGCCAAGCGGCGCGGCGGGGGATCTTACGCGCGTATTTTGCAAACTTTTTTACTCAGCGCCCCTACGCTATTATATGTAGTCACAGCTCCTATGGGCACTCTTTCCAAGTCGATTATGCGCCGGCCGACAACGCACATAACACACGCATTGTAGTCCTTCAGCTATCCCGCGGCCCTCGCTATTATAGCTGTGTACTTTTGTGTTTTGTCCACTCGCTTTCCGTGGCTCTAGCTCCCTGCAAACTTGTTCAACAGCTTTTCCGCTGCATTATTTTTTTTCTTCCTTTTTATCCAGATCTTTACAAATAGACTGCAGCGACTGCGGAGCCCGCATTATTCATTCCACCAATGCTTGTCTGAATCTCAGCGCTGTATTCACAGCGATACGCTGCACTGCAGTGGCAAGCTAGCAATCTTTCAATCTGCAATCAATCCATGCGCGTAATTGTCTTGAGTCATGATATTTTTGATGATCGCGCGATCGATCCAATATATCAATTCAAATTAGGCACTGCAAGTATTTTTATCCTCGCGTCATATTAATAATCGTGATTAGCGATAAGTGATTAGAGTATATATTTGTTCGCCGTATATATTTGTTTTAAGTGCTGTCATCAGTCCGTCTGAAGAAAATGCTCGTTGAATCCTTGAAAAAGCCAGATTTTTTGTTTGATCTGCGTGTCTCGAACGGATGACGGATGATTTTTCACTTGGGCAAACGGAAGCTCCGCTCGGCATGTAAAAATAGTATAGGATCTATGAGGCCAACTGTGTTTTTTTTGTTCGACAAGTCGCTGAAGGAAAAAAGCTAAGTAGATAGCTGCATGTCGGCTGCATGTCCCTGGAGGAGTGAGCGCGACTTCCGGAAAAGCCGACTCGAGCGTTTTTTGTCGAATCCCCGGCACGGCGCGAGCGGCACGCGCCAGCTCCGCAACTGCACAATTGCTGCGTGAATTAAAAGACATTAAACGCGCCGCCGCACTTGCGCCAAATAAAAGCGCCGCCGAGTTGCTGCGCCAGCCGAACAGTTGATTGAATGAGGTTGAAGTAAGCGAGTGGTTTGTGCGCGGGCGGGGCAGCGAATAATATGAATAAGCGAGAGCGAGCTGCCTTATGTATATGCAGAAAAGCTGGCATAAGTGCAGCAGCAGCAGCGAGTCGGTTCACGGGTGCGAAGTGCATTGGGAGCATCGAGCGCACGTGGCGGCAGGGCGGGGATACTGCACATGTAGGTACATATAGGTATAGGATAGGCCGCGCGGGCTGAGAGTCGAGTCGGCGCGGCTGGCTGCTGTAGTGGGGCTAGGCGCGCGAGGGTTGGCTTGGGCCCGAGCCAGCGCAGCGGCTATTTCAAGCTCAGCAGCGTTCCTGCGGCTCAGTTGCCATCAGCACCCGCATCCACCCGCATCGGTGAGTTCCAGTCAGTTCCCTCGCTGCACTCTGGCCGATCGCTCGCGCCGCGTACCAGTGACATCCGAGTGAGCTTCCAGTGAGGCTCCGCGAGCCTTCGCAGTGCTCCATGGTGATTTGTGATTGGGAGAACCAGCCTGCGCTCGACCAGCGGTGATGTGTGCAATGACGAGCATGTCGGCGTGTAGCAGCAGCAGTTGAGGCGGCTTTTTCGGGCGCTTATTTTTGGTTTTTTCGGTGAGTAGTAGTGGTAACGAATGACGTAGGATCGAAAGCTCGAGCGGAAGCGCGGCTACACTCGTTTCCGCTGTTTAACTGCTCCTCTCGCTCGTGCGCAATTGCATTAATGCCATGTCGGAATTGAAGCTCTGCTCGGCTCCGTGTAGGTATTGGCCGCGAGTCGAAGCCGCGAGCCTGACGTCATTGCCGATTGATTGGCAAATTAATGGCTGTTTGTTAGGAACAATTGTTCGATTGTACAGCTCGTGCAGGCGCTGCAGGCCGAAATTGAATCATAACGATGCTCCTGCCTGCTCTCGCTGATATTGCGAGCACAATGAGCTGGCTTTGTGCCCGCTTTGTCGCCCGATGAACTTGACTTGGCTTAATGAGTCTCTCAGTCTGCCAGTACTACTAGTGCCTCTCTCACTCGTCGCTGACTGCAAAAAAGAATTGATTCCACCTTCGCAGCAGCAGTCGCATCGCACAAAAGATGTAGTTATCAGTTTGGAGGCATGCTCGACAATGGGATCCCCCGCAGCCAAGCAGAACCGGCAGTCATCTGTCTTCACTTAGCTTATGATCCGCGCTGATCTGGCCCCTTCCATCGTGCCAAGTACACATATACATACAAACGCATTGACAGCAGCAGCAGCAGCAGCCCCTATACTATGATGTGATAGCAGCGAAAACCGGAGCATACGCGATGCGTGGATGATGCGAGCGATGAGCAATTGACGAATGTTTCGGAGAGGGTCAATCGGTCGTCGAGACTGGACAGCCGCAGCGGCCGCTGCAAGCAAAGCCTCGGCTGAAGCAGGAAAGGTGCGAGCCTGAAGAGGGGCAAGCTGCCATTCGCGCTCTCTCTCTCTCTCTCTCTCTCTCTCTCTCTCTCGTTGTCCTCATTGCGCCAATTTATAATCTGCAGACTCGACCTCAGCGCGCGCTCTGCTATAGCTGCTTCGCCGATCCAAACGCAACGCCATTAGCACTGATTTTCACATTGAACAGAGCTGGCAAGTCGAGTGGAGTCGGTTCAATTGGCTGAAAAGAAAAAAAAGTAAAAGAAAAAAGCAAATTGGCCCTCGAGCGATAAGCCCAAAAACAGACGCGCTTTGTAGAGGCAATTAGTAGTTGTAGCTGCAACGCCTAATAGTGCAGTTTGTCGGAAGCGGGCCCTTAAGTGAAGTTAAAGCAGCTGCCAGGTATGCAGACTGCCGCGGCTAGCCAGGCAATCGGGACGCTTATCGAGATTTCGGTTTATGTAACGGCGGCGTTTCGCTTGCTCTTTCTCTCTCTGTCTCTCTCTCTCTCTCTCTCTAATCGGCCAGTGTTCCGCGTAGCTCGTTAAGGCAATTGAGCCAATCTTGCACACCGCCGCCACTATACAACACAGCCAAGCTGCCAGAGTACATTGCCTGCTTGCCGCCGCCGCCGCCGCCGTTATAAGCATCGCAGATAGTGCGCGCCGAGAGCCGAATACACCTACACACATTTCATGCATTTCATAAATTTCATCTTTGCAGCAAGGTCACGTGTTCTCAAGTCGCTTTTTATTCATGGCCCCTGCCAATGACTAACACTTCCGAAAAAAACAAAGCATCAATCTCGCCCATTGTCGGCATTCGAGCGAGCATAGGGGCTCATTGACCCGACAGATTTTCCGACAAATCTTCTTGCTCGCATCCGTTTTTTCAAGCCCCATGCCACGCCGCGCCGTAGCAGAGGAGCAGAGGAGCAGAGCTGCGCGTTAATCCGTAAAAACCCGCCAACGGCAGCTTATCGCCGGCTGCACTGAAATAAAGACTTGCGTTTATGCGCGCTAAAAGAAATAACGTGAAAAAAGGAGAGAGAGAGAAATGAGTTTGGACTGGCTGCTGCTGCGGCTGTGTGTCTGCGAGTGAGAGTGGCAGAGCTCTTCAGGAAACTGTTCATTACGCCGATCAGACACGAAAAGCACGTAGCCTCTCTCTCACTCGCAGCGAGCGTCTGTCTTTCTGCCTCGCTCTCTTGTTTGTACACTCGGATGTGATGCGAGCCAGTGCCTCTGCACTTGCTTGGCGGTGTAAATTCCGAATCAGACGGCTAATTGAGAGATTTTTGGCAAATTGCAGCTCCACTCGCTCGCTAATTGTACCGCAGATGAGAGAGAGAGAGAGAGAGAGAGAGGAAGAGAGCAGAGTCATAAAAAAGAACACGCGAGCTGCGCAGTTGCAACTGCAGTTGTATGCCGCCAGCACAAGCGCGTATAAGAATTGGCTGAATCGGTTGACATCTCGCAGACTTTTCGCTGAATTGCTTGTTTTATTGCACTATTGAGCCGCGCGCTAGGAGCAAGCGAGCAAGTCAACTTTGAAAATACATGGCGATCCGCGCGGGATATAGCTCTGGCGCTCAGGCGGAATTCGGAGCACGCGAACGTGCATTAGAATTGCGTAGACGCCGCAGAATGCAGCGGCGCGTCTCTCTCGCGGAGAAGCATCTGAAAAAGGAGAAAAAGCAAGTGCAGCAAGTATCTAAAAGCGTCCAAGACTCAAGAGTCGAGTTTGGCACGGCGCCAGCTCGGGAGCCATTGACTGTAGGCGGCCGGCCGCTGGCGGATTGTTTGTGCTCGACTGCTGCTTACAGTTGCAGACTCGTGCTACGATGCGAAGATCATCATTGTTTTTTGCTTGTTGTTGTTGCAGGGAGCATTGATGCGGCTGCACTGAGACGATGCATCGAGTAGGCTGCTGCCTCGTCCTGCTGGCTCTACTGGCCGCGAGTACTGCCGCCCGACAAATACACCTCGGTAAGTTGCCCGGTTAGTACGTAATTTGCTTTGAAACATTGGCGCCAGCCGCCGCAGCATTACAACTATGTATTAGCGCGGAGCTGCCGCGGATAAGCAAACAAAAGGCGCTCTGCTATTTAAAGCTCGAACCGCAGCAAGCGGCAGCAAAAGCAAACATCGGCTGGAAAAAGTAACGACGAGCAGACAGCAGCAGCAGCAGCAAGATATCGGTGTCGAGCGGCTGTCGACAGCTCGACGGCACCGCCAATCTAGCTCTAATCGACGCAGCTCTCGCGCATCACTGGAAAATCGGGCCCTCGAAAGTCGCGCGCGGCCAAATAAAACCGATCCTCCTCATTCTCGCAGCTCTCGAGTGTGCAACTAAACGCAGGGGGATCGGAATCCGAGGCAGAGCCGCAGAGCCATCGGCAGATCACATCTGGTGCGCAGATATCCGAGATTTGTGAGCGGCACATGCGGCGGCGCTCGACAGAAATCCCGGCGCACGTGCTTCTCCCGCCCTGCCCGCCCCCCGCACGCTGCAGCGGCTGTAGTGACTGAGGCCCGACGACTTTTATTGCCGCCGCTTCGAGGGGAACTGTTACCGGCCCGCCAACCAAATACCCGTACCCGATCTTTTTCGAGAACGCTTTTCGACCCTTTTTTTCTATCTCCCTTCTCCTCCCATTCTTTTCTCGGCAAAAATGCGAAATTAAGCTCGCCAGACCTTCAACAGTCACAATCGTCTCGCGGCTCGACAGCAAGGCAATCGGATACCATTTATTAATCACTTGCAACTTTTGCCCCAATTAATTGTCTATTCTATAATAAACGCAGCTGCGCTACAACGGACAATGGCATGTCTTGTACGTGAGTCTATTTTCAAATGATAATGCGCTTTGCCTCTATTTCGCCAAATCGATGTCGAGCCGCAAATAACTTTCACGCGCCGCCAGCAGTCAAAAGTATTTTCAGAGCGCGCGATCTGAAATAACGATACAAAATAGCAGTATCGCGGCGAGGGGCAAAAAGTGCATATAGCGTAGTAGCATGAAGCGTCAGCGAGCGTCAAACGTCAGGGCGGCCGGAGCTGCGAGCAGGCGCGGAGACGTGTGACGAGAGAGGCGCGCGTATGATAGGTGGCCTAAAAGCAGCAGCAGCAGCAGCAGCAGCAGCAGCTCATAATCGCCGCTAGATAAACAGGACCAGTCGGCAGCACATGCACGCACATACACAAAAAGTCTGTGTTTGATTTTTCAGCCTCATCATCATCACACACTACACAGTGACCTACAGCTACAGGCTGCAGCAATGCACGGAACGGGGGGCGAGAATTGTTGAGCGCATGTGTTGCGCGTTGGTTTATTTATCGAGGCTCCATCGTATTTGTCTATAGCTGCACTAACGAGCCTAGACTGCATCAATGAAATCGACCTACAAGTCAAGGATTATTATCGAGAGTCGTTGAGAAAAAAGCTGCTGCTGCTGCTGCTGCTAGCGATGGAGTGCTCTCTGCATATAGTCGCACACGTGTGCGTACTTACTCATCGCCGAATACTCTCTCTCTCTCTCTCTCTCTCTCTCGGCTAATGTACAAGTATTATTATGATTGGGCTCAATTGTCCAATTGCCGGCTGATTGAGCGAACCCGGCGAGCGCTAGTCCGGCCGCTTTATTATTTAACAAACAGGTCGAGAGAGCGCTCTCACTCACTCTCTTTGCTGACGATTCACACTTCAAACCACCCCTGTCTTTCTACTTCCCGCGCGGCCACCGGAATTACGCTCCACAGCTTAAAAATATCTGCTAGTCCGAGTAGACAATCGGGTCGCGGCGTGAGTTTTTACGTGACTATTGGGGCGTTTTGAGAGAAAGCGGGAAGAAGAAGAAGAAGAGGAGGAAAAAAACGGGACAAAGGGCCGCGGTTCGAGGACGAAAACAACACGTGTGACTGCACACGTGCACTATTCGACTGCGCTGCTGCGCCACGGGAAATCCAAGCCAAGCAGCAAATGAGTGCAGCCTACCTGCAGGGAGCTGCAGGGTCGGCCGGAAGTGGGAAACTCGTGCCTCGGCATTCGCCACTGCGGATAATCAACCGCGGCCGCTTTTAATTGCTCGCACGGCCCCGCGCACATGCACGCCAATTCATATGTGCGCTTCCGCGAAGGAGCGCCCGAGCCGAGCGAGCTTTCGCTGCGCAATTCGCGCGCTGCGGATCTGGCCGCTTTCCAGTTGGCCGTCGCGGCAACGGATCTCCAAATACAATAACCGTTGAGTGACAAACACCGCGAGAGCGCGAGAGCCCCAGCTAAATATAGTCGCCACGCAGGCATATCTCGCTTATGGGTTTGCGCGCCTCGGCTCGCCATTGGGGTTATTCCGCGTTCGCGGGATACGAGTGGCTTTACTATTTCGCGGAAGCACAACGCACGCCTAATTAATACAGCCAGCGAATCGAACGCTGCTTGTTGTTGCAGACAATGAGGTAACGAAGAACGACACGATAGCCAGCGGCGACAAATTGACGATCGTCTGCCTGGCGCAGGGCCGCGTGGGCTGGTACAAGGACGACCAGCCGTTCCGGCCCTCCACCGGCCGCATCCGCGTGCTCCGCCAGCGCATCCGCTTCAAGTCCACCAGGCCCGAGGACCAGGGCCTCTACGGCTGCCTCCCGGAGGACGCCCGCTGGCGGCGAGTGGCGCTGCGCTTCGAGCCCGAGCTCGGCGACGCGGCGGCCCAGCCCGGCTGGGAGGACTACGAGGAGGCCACCGGCGGCGACGACGACGAGGAGCACGGCCCGAGCGACCTCGGCCGGGTCGCCTCGGCACTGCGGCCCGACGAGCAGACCAACGAGCTCGAGCTCGACTCCAAAGGTACGCACGCGGCTGCTAAAATAAGCCGCCTTATTTTTAAACTCGCCCAGCGCGCGGTTTGTTATGATCCGCTGGCAAGGCTCGCGCACCGAAATAGACGCACGGCTAACAAGCAGCGTTGCCGCGGATTGTTCAGACAAGCTGCCGCCGGAGACGCGCTCGCTGCACCTGGAGCCGCCGGCGGAGACCGAGTCGCCGAGCCAGCAGGACGGCTGCTGCGCGAGCAAGCTCGGCCCCGGCGAGATGAACCACACGCAGCCCGAGGCGGCGCCCAGCTTCAAGGAGTCGCTGCCGGCGATCGAGCTGAAGCCCGCGGGCAACCTGGTGCGGCTGCGCTGCCCGGCCAGCGGCAACCCCATGCCCAACATCACCTGGCTGAAGGACAACGAGGAGCCGCGCCGGCTGGGCGGCACGCTGCACATCAAGAACTGGCAGCTGCGCATCGAGGAGGCCCTCATCGGCGACGCCGGCAACTACACCTGCCTCGTCTGCAACTACCTCGGCTGCATCGACCACACCTTCGACGTGCAAGTCCAGGGTAAGCCTGCTGCTTCCTCCCTGCATGCCCCTCCTCGCTCCAGTGCCCGTGCGCTCGACCGCCTGTCCTATTGTATATGACCAATTCCACAAAAAGCGCCCATAATTCGGCAACGCTTCTCAAAAATGCAGTCAAACTCAATCGACGCTCCTAATTCCTTCGGGATATTATTCTATGAGGTTTGAGAATGTGCGAAAAACAATTGGACCCACCGTTCCGCTCGTGGAAGTTAAAAAAATAATCGAAAAGTAGGTTCTACGGTTTTTTGAAATTTAATGAAAAATGCCAAATGATAGCGCTAATCTGACTTTAGATTCGGATTCTACGGCTCAAAACACGTCGAAAACCATATTTTGTTTTTTTTTCTCGTTGAAATTCCGACCATGCTGAGCTATGGAAACATGCAAATTTCATTGTACCTGTCAAATTTTCGATTTCATTGATTTTTTAGGTTTTATGAACTGTTACACTTTATAAAGCTCTACAGAGGCCG
>JAWWMK010000980.1:0-36642 GCA_035047105.1 Galeopsomyia nigrocyanea
TTATGAGGCTCATTTTTCACGTTAACCGAAAAATTCCTTAACTATTCGCGAATATTTCGTGATCATTTCTAACAGGGTATACGTAGGAAATTAACACGTTAAAATCTTCCATCAAAAGCTCGTTAAACCTGATTGAATTTCACCGCTGACGCGCACGAAAAAAAAAAGACAGCGAGGCATGTTCCGCAAAGAATTATGCTCAAAGTAATTAAATAACCGATCGATATGGATTTTTTACTGAATCAATTTAACGCCTAAATAAAAAATTGCTAATAGAATTACAATTGAAAAATGCAATTTCGCAGATTCAAAGTATTTCGTAAAATTCTGATAGTATTGAAAAATCTTTCACGTTGAACACACCTCGAAGCTAAAGGTCTTATGTTTCGATTACCTTATTCAATATTAAAAACAGAGCTCCAGATCCAATACAACCGACCTGTCGGATCCCCCTCATCACCTAAACATTAACTGTCGCCGTATCACACCTCTACTAGTAGGTATAGCGAGCAATTTTCCGCAAATTGCAAATTTACACGTGCCCCCGTGTTAATAACCTTATCGGAGTTCCATCGTCGCCAGACATAAGGAAGTTTGTGCGGGCAGCGTCGTCGTCCTCCTCTCGGCCAAGAGAATATTTTTCACGCTTTTTAGTTGGATTACCGCGGCCAAGATTTATGGCGAGGGATTTTCCGCTCTTAATTTTCTTGCGAAATTGAGCGAGGGGTTGAAGAACCTTTTTTTCTTTTTTTTTTCTACCTAGCGTAGACGTTGTCACGCAAAAAGATTATACGAATTTCAGAGACAAATTAGATGTTTATTTCTCAACGGTTTTTATCGTCGAATTACAATATGCGTTATCTATACGCGGAAGGAAATGTACAGAGGCAGTATATACCGCATTTTTATTCAACGAAATTTTTTCCCGTTTATAGTAAATAAGTAGAAAGTTACGAGTTTCTTTGTTTTATAATCACGGAAAATTCGATTCAACTTATATACATTTCCTCAAGGTAAAGTTTTTTACTCATTTTTATGAATCATTGCAATATATAATGCAAAAATACTATTATTATTTATTTACACTCTAGAAGTCATGCACAAAATTTTTATTTATTCAGCGTTTCGCTATGCAACGACTATAAGATAAATATAATAGTTTTTTTAACTTACGTCACTAAAAATGAAGTGCAATTTAACTTTATCACGAGTAATATAAGTGAAATTACTGCAGCCTTGAAAAAATGACCAATCGTTTTACTTTCAAACAATTTCGTTCGAACATAAAAAAAAATACAATAATCACACACGAGCATCGCTAGCGAACCAATGAAAGTGCTTACCCATTGAAATGCAAAGACAAAAAGAAAACCCCGTTAACGAACTCGCGGCTTTTTTTTTCAGCAAAGATACATAAATCTTTTTTTCATGTCTAGACTAACACACAAAAAAAAACGAGGTGCAGTAAAAAAAAAGTTTATCTCGGAAAACGTGCAAAATGTACAGTAGATAAAAAGAACGTTTGCTACAACCCCACCCTTTTTCTCGCGTGTGAATCACCTCGGAGAAAAAAAAATCTTACGATCTGCAAATTCTGTGTTTTCAGTACGAGAAAAGTCTATAATAAAAACCACAACGAACCATCGTAAAAATTCCATAAAGATTATTTAAGTGAATCCAACCGTCAAGGAATCCACATATCGAACAGATCGATAAAGCCAATGTTCAATAAAAAAAATCTACCCAGTAATTCTAGGCATGACAACGGAGAAAAAAAAAGCTCGAAAGCAACGTCAGCGAAGAGCCCAATTAAAGCAACCTAGCCCATTCATCGAGAGCGAGAGGCGAAAAAGCTCGCTGTCTCTCGAGTGGCATACGTAAGTGAGTCCTACAGCGAAGAGCGAACCCCGAACTATCGCGCGCACGTGCACGACCCACTTGTACCAAAGGAAAAAGCTCTTCCTCTGACGTCACCGGAGATCCTTAGCACCGATATATTGTTCGAAGGGAGGGAAAGAAGTTTCTTTTTTTTTTGTGTGTGTGTGTATGTATAGCCACACTCGGTCGAAGAGTTTCGACACTCCATAGCGAGGGGAAGACGGAATTCGGTGCGCAGGTTCTGTATGGGGTTGTTTTGCTTAGAATCTGAGGCTACGGATTTTTACATAGGGGAGGTGACGTGACTCCCTGTACGAAGATTTTTTTTTGCCTTGTATACGGTGTGCTTCGCTGGCAGGGGTTCCGCATTTAAATGAATTTCGAATCAATCTCTTCTTTCTTTCTGCGTGTATATATGCTTGACGATGTTTATTCAATTTGTCGACGAGTCGTTTCGAAATTTACTCGGATGATTGAATAAATGGAGGTGAGAATTTTATTATGCGAAGATGCGATATTATTAGAAAAGGAAAAGTTGCTGAATATTAATGAGATATAAATACTTGAGAGGCTGTTATCAGATATGTTTGATTGGATAAGAAAAGTTTCTTGTAGAAATTTTCTATTTAAGATATAAATAGAAGCAAACTTATACTTATTGTAATGTTGCTATTTTTTAATATAACCCGTAATATCTGTGTTACTAGTGATATTAAACGTAAAAGATGAATAATTTAAAAAGAAAAGTATGAATATAGGTAGAGGATCAAACTTTTTGTTAGATTAAAACATTCAATAATTGAGAAAGCTCATTTTACTAATTGCATCCGAAATTAGTATTCTAACCAAATTACAAAGTAGTTTCCACAAGTTTTAAGACGATTAAGTATATATACCTACCAGTTTCCTACAAAACCATACGTTTAAGGCTGCTGTGAATGATGGCATAAGTTAACGGAGCGGTGTTTCCCTCTTGGGGGAGGTCGGAAATTCTATATCCTGCGCGGGCGCGGGCGCGCAACAGCAGCAGCAGGCAAAACAAGCTAAAATAAAGTAAAATATGGAGTGTAAGATTTCTTATCGTGTTCCAGCTTTCTAACAGGATTGAAATTAGTTTTAACAAATTCTATATTCAAAATTTTTTTCCTCGTAACGTCGCAATTTATTTTTAAAGAGTTATACTTAATTAAAAATAACGGTTTACAATGATTTCACTAAACTTCAGCTGTGATTAATTGAAAGAAGTTGTCACTCGATTGCGACTCTATATACCCCTATAAACACGCAACTTTTATTCACAAAGTTGTTATTTTTATTCTCGCTATAAATGCCTCTAGCATCGCGTTACGTACAATTAACTAGTTACGAATTGAAAAATGAGTAGCTAATTGATTGTGTCGCTCTGGAAAAATTTGTATCGGAAATCGAATCTTAGCAGCCTTCGGAATGGTAAAACTACGTACGTCGACGTTTCTAAAAAAAAAAAAATTGTTTACGTAAGTGGTGACGATAGACGAAATCAATACTAGCATATTGTTTATAAAGGTACATTGAGAGTTGAATACACGTATGACTTTTAATTATTTCGGTAGCACGACACATAAGCTTTGTTGCATCAATTTGTATTCACTCGTAACGCAACGTTTTCACACGTTCAGGACCAAAAAGCTTTGAGAAGCTATTTAAATCTGTAATCTCAAAATCAACGAAACTCCAGACAAATTTTTCATACAATATCCCAAGATTTCAAAAAAAGAATAAAGCTCAATCATCATTCGCCCTTCGAACCAGAAAAAGCTCCAATCCCTATAGGTATGTACGTTTCGCCACGGTAAATCACTCATAAGGGCGAAAGAAGAAAAGAAGAAAAAAAAAAGAAGAAGAGAGGAACGAAGCATAATATAAACACACGTGAGAAGAAGCAGAGTGCGAAAGTAAACGCGGTGAAGAAGGTTTTTCCAAGCCGTTAGTAACTGAAACGAATCTTCAGGCGAGCGACGCGGGTAGTAGGTGTAAGCTCGAGCTTTCTTCTTTCTTTTTTTTTCCCTTACGACTAGGGGGGCTGCTATACTACTACTATACTACTGGGTTGAACGCGGCAACGACTGAATACGCGAGGAGGGCTGCTTCTCTCGCCTCGCGAGGGGATTGACGTCAGTGCTGACGTCAAGCAGGGCCGTGAGCTTCCACGCTCGGCGCCCATACGGCACGTTGGATTTTACCGCGCGGAAAAGCCAATTTCCGCCACACGTCATAATCATTTTCATCTCTGCCAGTGACATTTTTTTCGCGAATGAATGTCGAATCGATGGAACTGCGACTCGAGTGTATTATAGACTATGTACTTTCGTTCGCAGGGATATGTGTGTATCTTTAGGCAGGCTTGGCACGTACTTCATATATTTCGCCTATCGCGATCGATATAAGTCTAATAATAAAATTTTGGACACGTAACATTGTCTCGAGAGAGAAAGAGAAAGCCGATGATACAAATAGATTTGTGTGCCAGGCTAACAATTTATAAATTTTCGTGAAATAATAATCATCGACTGTTAGCGTGTGTAACGTGCGATATGTCTCGCGCGATTCATCCGCATTGATCCCTTGAATATTTCAGCGAGAGATACGGATACGGCGAGGTAATTGTAGGTCGATTCGATAACAGTTATATGAAAAGAAAAAAAAATGTCTTTTTCTTTCGTTCGGAAACAATTTTTTTTTTTTTTTTTTGACGTGGCGAATAATGAAAAGTGACTGAATACTTGCTGAATGTTGTATGACATTATTAACAGTGTTCGACAATAAAATATGAACGTTTTTTAAGATATGCAGTTTAAAAAAGAACAAAAGACATTGATAATTTATCGTAATGGCTTATTTATGTCAGCCTTGAAAGAAAAACAAAACAAAACAGGTGTATAGAAACATTGATAACGAGAAGCAAAAAAAAAAGCGCACGAATATTTCATTTTGTAACGGTTGTTAAAAGAATCCTACGTTCGTGCAACTGCGAACGATAAGTTTTCGAGAGCATCGTGTTTTGAAATAAACTTATGAGTAACCGCAGCCGGCAAACCCGGAAAAGCTCGCACGCGCGCTCGAAGCTTGAGCAATTAGCTCGGACGCATAAATTCCTCGAGCCAGGTGACACGATTATCGCGTCAACGACGTTAGGTAACACAAGCTACTATATAACTTATAAACCAACATAACGTGCACGTGTAGGTAAAAGCGCGCGAGGTCGACGACGACGACGACGACGACGACGACGACGACGAAGCGATGAGCTCAATGATAGGATGAAAGTTTATAATGACGCGATTTTACTGCTGCGTGCGGATGCTGCCGCTGCAACAAACACATATAACTGCCGACTGTAACCTTGCGCGAATTTGGGTTGTGCTTATTACATAGGCAACTGACACAGTTTTGAAATGGAATTTAGATGTGAGATATATCTCTGGAGACTTGGTGTGCAAAGATAATATTCAGACGATGATGTTGTGTATGTAAGAGAAGTTTAATTGGGAGAAAAATGAAGAACGGTATGAGTGCGGTAAATTAGTTTTTGAAAGTACGGAATATAACGACGTTAAATTTGGTTTATACAGGTTTATGAGGTGTCTTATTAAAATCAAGCGAATTAGATAAAAAAATTATTATCTCAATAATTAAATAAGAAAAACTAAAAGATTAGTTCCATTATTATTTAACTTGTGTAATTTGATTTTTCACAGATACACGATTAATTTTAGAATTATTTAGGTTTAATAATCGTATGAATTTATATAAACCATAATTTAATATTGATTATAACAAAATTTGTAATTTAAATGTTTGACGTAAATTAATTATATTACTAAACTATCTTCGCGTTTATTAATTTATTTCATTTATATTAAATTCGATTTCCCGATAACAGAATATTTATATTTGTGTTCCTAATAATAATTATTATGATACTTATATTTCAATAATAAATACAAAACAATATGATTCAACTACATCCGAACGGAGAGCAGCAGCTTTTCATAATTCACGAAGCAAAATTTTCGGATGAAAAATCGATGGTGACACGTCCTCATCGCTGGGAAAAAAAAGTAACTCCCGAAATCGCTATCTAAAATCAGTAATTATTCGATAAATTATTCATATCGGCATTGACCTCGCGAAAACATTGTTGAAAATTAGTTTGGACGTCAAATAATTTGCTGCACGTGCGTCATTAGTCACTTGACATGACGGCGGCGGCGGCGGCGGCCAAGTCAGCCACGTTAATTAAGACCCAACGATAATGCAGTTAAGCGAAAAAAAAAACACGATTACAAAATAATTCTTCGCCATAGAACTTCTTGGTAAAAAAAAGTACGAAAACGCACTTTTGCAATCAATCATATATAGGCGAGACATGACACTCATCCCGCTATTACGACAAATTGACGGGTATGGCTGCTGCAATTTTCCGTGCGCGCATCGAATTAACAACGTGCGCAACGGACATACTGCGCGCGGGTTCAATAAAACGACGCGGCAATTTTTTTCCTTCCCTCGCTCTCTCTCTCTCTCTCGTCGCAGGTCTTTTACTCGGCGTGCGTCGCTCGGCGGCTGATCAAGGAGCCGAGGAAAAAACGGAGACTGAAGGTTCGAGGGAGAACAAAACAGCGAGAGAAAGAGAGAGAGAGGGCATTTGAAAAGTTGCCGTTAGTGCCGTGGAAGAATGCCTTGGATAGAGGGTGGATGTTATCTGGCGATTGATTTTTTTTCGAAACGTTGAGCTCAGTGATTATATAAGAGTAAGCTCCTGTTATAATTTGGAAAACATTATATAAAAAAATCCTAGTTTGATTATTGTTCAGCAAAATTTTCTAATGTAAATATTTTTTTCACACATTAAACAAAATAAATAAAGAGAATGGAATGTGCAAAAAAAAAATTAATCTCGGTCTTTTATCTGACAGACTCCTGGCTCTCAAAACGAAGTAATTTAAAAATAAAACTAGCACCCCGCAGCGAAAAAAGAAAAAAAATTGAGCTAGACGCGTTTGAAACAGCGAGCGCAGCAACTTCAAAAAGAATTTCCATCGCTGAAAGTGACTGAAATCACCGCGACTGAAAAAGTGAGAAAAAAAAAAGCTTCCGCAGGCACTTGTAAAAAAAATGTCTCTTTCAAAAAGAGTCGCGAAGCGAGAGAGAGAAAGCGCGTAGGTAGATACGTTTGTCGGTTAATTGAATGCGCGCACGAACTGTCGGAGCAAAGCGCAACTAATAAATAAGAACTCGTCTGCCTCGTGGCGGAGGACAGTCGTTGCACACGTATGGCTTATTTTACTGCACCTTTCCTCTGTTTTTTCCATGCTGTTCCCTCGAAGCGAAAAATACGCGAAGCTTTGAATGCAAGCTGCGAGCTCGTCTCGGTTTTTTATCGAAATTTATATATTTTCTCGGGTTTCTTTCCACAAAAAAATATATCTTTCACGAGATTTGCAATTTTTTTTGGTGTAATATTAAATTTCAATATCAAATTTTCTTCAAAAATACATTTCAATATTGAATCATCTACAATTGCACGCGACCATTTATTGCATTTAACAATTAGATTGTTTTTTTTTTGTTTAAATCAGACATTTTCATCTAATAAAATACGTGTCTTCCAGCGGATATTCTATTGGATAATTTAATTTTCCGGTGTAAAATCAGGACAATCCGTCTCGTGCATAACAAACAATACAAATCCGTGTCAATTTTATTCAAATAATACCCTCTTTATCCATTCATCGCTTGAACAATGCAAAACGTTGTATCGCAGCTTCAGCGCCAGCAGTTTTCTTACTTCGCCATTTATGTACACCGCAAAGCGATGTTCCAATAATACCATCAAAAATTCGAGCGAAAATAATAACATAGTCAGACTATAAACGTCGCAAGCTTAATAACGTAAACCCGTGGCAAAAATAATCCGAGCTTCCTCGAAATACTCGAAAATCACATTTCCTCGTTGATGCCCATTTAAACCTCTAATGACGTTGGTCGTCGTGGCGTCGGTGGCGGCGATCCGCCTCTCTGCGACGAAGAAGAAGAAAGAAAAGGAAAAAAAATAAAAGATCGTGCAAGTATAAGCTCCGTCGCGCGTCGCGCGTGCGTGCGCACATACGCGACAACGTTAGCTTTTATTTTTAAAATCCTGTTCGCCACTATAATACGTGTATTTTCGATCGCCCGTTCGTCAAACCAACAAGTTCTAACGTACATCCTTTACACCGACGACTTGTCGCTCTGACGCAAAAACTATCCGAATCAGATGTGCGTTGACGTCTGTTTGTCCGCTCTTTTGCTTTCACTTACAACTAGCGGACTTCGAGAGAGAAACGAAAGTCAAAGCACGCGCATTTTCACTGCGAATCGTGTATATCATAACTAAAATTGCGTGCGCGTTCTGGTTTCTTTTTTTTTTTGTACTTCTCGTCTCTCGAACGAGTAAATTCGTCCACGGCATTATAGAAGCGAATTTTAAGGAGCGTGAATTTGCGTCATTGCAATTACGATTCGAGGCATTTGGTAAAAGTTGTAATTGTTGCCGTCAGGAAATTGCACACAATAGACGAACCTCTTTTGCCTCGTGACCGTCGACAATTGTTATTGTATTTTTTTTTCTCTCTTTCTGATTGTGGGTTTTTTTAAATTCAAAATAACGTTGTCAACGTAACGATACAATTTGAACAATAATTAAAAACAATTGGCATACTTTGGAAATTATCCATAAGTCAATAATATATTATTTTAATTATACTTAAACACTTAAATTATAGTAATGAAAGTCTATTCTTTATAAAAAAAAAGAAGACACTAATGTTAGGAACAGGAAGTGCACATATAACCACCCACAGATCACGCGCGGAATTATTTTTATCCTAATACATTATACCACTACCTTTGTGTAGATTGAATACTATTTAAATAAAATGCACTTTTTTTTCTGCAACTCCGGAAGCAAAACAAATTTCCATTTCCTTCGGGTATATAGAGACGTTTTTACCTACGCACATGAATTATTTAATGCATTTCATTCGTCCAAGTATATACATCGTCGATACGGAACTGAGTTTTATATAAAAATAGAAAGCCCGGTGGTTACCTGTACGCGCAAAGAAATAACAAGTTTTCACGTAAGAATTGAACAATAATTAACACAAAGGCTAGAACGCAATAAGTATAAAGTCAATATTTTTTTTCCAACTTGCTATACACATTCGTGTCTGTAAAAAGAAAGTTTCGTCTTATAGACCCTCGAAAGAAGTTTTTGTATGCACACTTGCACGGTTTTTTCCTCAACCTTGCACAAGTTTCAACAATGTTTTTGAAGTCACGCCACGAAGAAAATCCATTTTAAGGATATGCTAAGTCGAGTGACGGATCGTTTTTAACAATGACCTCATTTAAAATTCACAACTCAATCAATCGAACCTACATTACTCGAGTACATTGATATCGATCGAATGACCAAAGAGAAGAAAAGAAGAAAAAAAGGCATCTCAAATGCCAAGCTTCGCAAAATTAGCATCTCACGTGGGGTGCGGACCGATAATTACATATATATCCCTCCAGAAATACTGAAAGGAGGCAAAGTCATATTCGAAACGGAGACACACAGAGGCCTTGCCCGACATACAGACATGACGTCTGGTAATAAATAGAACACGTGCGCGTTCTCTCTCACTTCACGCGGCGTCTCGGCTCCCTTATTTATCAATGACGATATTCCGGTCCATTTTCGGCAAGCGAAATCTTTCCGTCTCCCTGTGTATGTGTGTGGGCTTTGCAAAAGCTCTTTCTTTTACACGAATGAATGAAGCGAACGCGCTTTGTGTTTGCAGTGAGACGTGTGTGCAACGTAATTGCGTGGGTGCTTTTGTAAATTTGAATTGCAAAAGCTCACGAGCTTTATTTTCGCCTGATTATTTTACGAGTTTGATCGAAAATGTGTGTGTGTGTGTGTGTGTGTGTATTTTTATTGTACTCGCGGGATATGTGTGACCTTATCTACATTAAACCAAGATTAAACAGAGAGAGATTTTTACATTCGAGTATACACTGCTGCAAACAAAAATTTCTCAATGCCGCGAAATGTGCGAATAGTTTTTTTCCCGCACGATATGACGTAAAGGATGCTGGTTTAGTTTACAGTTACAATGGCGCAGTCATTAAACAATCAACTCTCGACACGGTTCGCATTCAATTATAAAAAAGAAACACGCTTGTGTAACGCAGACACGTGATATCGCAACACACACTTGACACTGTTTACACATTTTGTCAATTGAAATATTCGCACGGTTGACAATCTTGATATACTTTCATACTCGCAATGTAGAATTTTTTTTTTCTAATTATCATGAAATTTTCCAAGTGAGAGTAAAGTCACTAACGTGAACACACGAATCTATCCGTAATACCTCTTTTACACACTAGCACGCTCATGTAGTACAACTTCATCACCTGAAAAATTTGCCTAATTGCATGCGCGGTGTGTACCTTTCAACGTGTACTCGTTAAAAAGCGCTTTAAAAAGGAAATTTAAAAAGATCTGCCGACGCTTCGCGAGAGATGCGCAAGTGGAATACGCAACCGGAAATGAATATTATCCTCGTTTTACGCACTTATACACACGCACATTTTTCGCGTGTGTGTATATATATCTCTTGCACTTGACCTTGCCACGCATTATTTTCGTGAGGCTCGAGCAGCTCGCGCCAAATTTGAAAGTGTTTGCGTTTTATCGCGTACGCTGACCCATCCTTTTTTCGTTCCTTCGCGCGCGAACGAAAAATTGTCACGCGCGCACGGAATTGGATGGCGTGAGTCAGTTTTTTTTTTCGCGACGATTCGCGTGACTTTGGGTATAAAGCTTTTATGATTTTTCTCGTTTTTTTTTTGTTTTTTTTTTTGTGCAAGGTCTCTGGTGTTTATATGATTGAACGTGTATTTCACTTTACTCTCTCTTTATGATCGTAGACATTTGTATTGTTATTCCATTTGTCGTAAGTACTATTTAGAAACTTTTTGAATGGTTGAGTAAAGAAAAGGAAAACAATGAAAATATATTAGCTAGCTAAAGTGCGTGCATTGCGAAGTTAGTTTATTGCGTAAACTTTAAAAAAAATCATTTATAACGTATGACTCAGCGATCGATTAACTACAACATCGACACGATTCCCGTAATCAGTAATCAAGCGACACATATCCAATCGAGAAAAAAAAAACATGAAAATGTAAGTTTATTTCGCATTTCACATTCGTCAATTACACACACGCACTCGCGGCGCGACGCGCGCAGATGCAATGAATGCTCGCTCAATATGTACTCTCTCGCTGAGAAAAAGTTTGACGTTCGAAGTCTTTCATCAATTGCCATTCCTTTGAATTATGACGCACGCGCATCCGAAAATACATTGCGTTTGCGCTTCTGGCAGCGATCAATCGCAACGTTGATGATGATGATGATGATGATCGGAATGCAATCATATAATTGCCGTGGCTGGAATTTCTCTTACTCGAAGATTTTCGGATTAATTATACAAGAGAATTAAGTTATAACCATCGCAAGCTCATGCTGTAATGGACCACGCGGTTGAGTCACGTGCGCGTCTCTGACACGCAGTCGTTATTGGCTTTTCTTCTGAAACTCAATTGGCAGTGTGCAAAGATAAATTCTTTTGTGCGTGATTATAATGGAGATTCGTTAAGAGACTGTGATTAAATTCTTCCTTTGATGAGAATGTAAATGTAACGATTATCAACTTTTGCATAAAAACTCGTCAATGACTGAATAATAATTATCCTCGTCAATTTTTTCACTTTCAATGACATTTTTACATTACCTTCCAACGAACGAAAATTGCTATACGAATTTCCATGTATAAGCGAAACCAATTACGAGATAAAGAAGAAGAAAAATAAATCACGCAAAAGAGTTTGAAAATGCTTGTATTGAGTCCAATGTCTTTTCATACGAACACACACACACACCGCGCATAGTCAATTATAATAATCACTCGGGTTCTACCGAGTACAACAATGCTTTTGCAATTTACACGTCGATCACAATTATTATCCAGGCGTGTATCGACTGGTAAATTAATTGTTGCGTCAACTCTGATTGCCTTATTACTATCATTATACAATAGTCGTACATTCTCACACACATACACACACACACAGTCGCAGAGACATAAATATAACACGCGCTATTAAAAAAAGAATGAAAGAAAAAGAAAGAAAACGTGACCCATCGGTGTTAAATGAAATTAATAAAAATCACGCCGTTAAACGTTCCCCCGCGAGATGACGACAACGACGGAAATAAACGTGATCGCGTGCAGAGACCGAAGGTAGTGTACGGTAGCCAGAGACTCACCCTTTGTGTGCGTGTTTAATTGCTCGCTCTTTCTCTCTCCACCCGATATAACTTCGCCTAATTTATCCCTTTTGTGTTATTATGGGCTCTCATTGTGCACGTTTTGATATCGGCAATGGGTCGCTGCTGCTGGTGCAGCTATTCATAAAGGTCTCATGCCAGGAGACTTCAAATTTATATAATTGTATAATTTGTGTGCGGTGCATTGAATTCGTGTCAAATCGAAAACAATGCGACGTCAACCGCGTGAATTATTCAGGGTTCTTATTCAGGGGATTGGCAATCTTTATTACCGGTTAATTATAACGCGCTTTTTTCTATGTAGACTCGTGAGACAAATCTGAATTTGTAAAAAGAATGTCTATTGAGATTGATCGCGCTCGTATTGTTTGCTGTATTAAGATAATGTTTTCTTAATGAACGTCTATAACTTCGAAAACTATAAATACGAAATAGCGAGGAAAATGTATCGAATAAATAGCCCCCCATAATTCGTTAAAAAAAATCCGTTATTTTCAGTAGCAATGAGTCAGTGCGACGACTGACGCAACCCAATAAATAATCTCCGATTCTTTTAAAACAACCGCTCGAAATAAAAAAAAAAAGAAGAAAAAGCGCGAAAGAAAGAAACTGCCGTCATTGCAAACCTGACGATATGACGCAAAGGAAAGAAGAGTTGGAAAAGAAGTGTTGTATATCAAGAGGCTCACGTGAGTCGATCATTCGTGAATTTTTGGTCTATATGTCGTTTATTTTTGAGTTTCTAATACCTAATTGACCATCACGGGCAGGTCTGTGAATTCACTACTGGTCGTGTACGTGTGCCCTAGAACTTCTTACTCGCTTCGACGCTGTATAGGCAAACGTTTTACTTATCAAACTCGACAGCGTGCCACGGGCATGAGTGAAAGTTCGCCGTTTATCATACACACGTACGAGTATGTGTAATCGGTTTGCTCTTTTTTTTTCGCTTCTGCGCGGGAGAAAGTGAAATTGACGTGATAAAAAGTTTTTTTTTAGTATGCGGGTGGATAATCAATCATACATGTAAATTTCTGTCTGTCGCAGGCAAAGTTTAATAAAAAAAACTTCATCGATTATGCATCAATACTTCGTTACGAAACAAAAACTAGTAGAACAACACCACCCCCTCGTTTGACTTTTATAAGCATATAAATATTTATGTGTTAATACCATGAATCGTGAATCCTCCAAAGCGCACCCACGTACTAAAAACAAGCTTAACCCAACTAACTTTATCAATCAAAGATAGACAATCCCTCCCCATATCGAATTAAATCCTCCCTTCTCGCACGACGTAGCATCAAAACTTATGTAACTCGCTTACTAAACTCACAAGCGCCTTAATCTTTGTCCTCACTTGGCACAAAGTTATTCTTGGTTTGTTCAGCATCGACAGGGCGGCGGCGGCGGCGGCGTGGAGATGTCAGATCGATGGCGCGTGTGAGTGTGTGTATCATCATTATCTCTTTTTTTTTCTCCCATTCGTTTTTTTGCGGACACGCCGTTTACCGAAAAACTACGTCAGTTGGAGTTTCATCTTTTTTTTAATGACGCACAAATAATTGACATATAACAGCGCACAGTAAAGTGGTGAATCACTATAATACTTTGGCGGTCGATTTAGTATCGATCCATTGTCGCGAAAACAATGCGTGATTGTACGAGTCGGCGATGACGTTAATTTGTCGAAGATACTTTTTTTCTTCGAAAGTTTGTCTTATATAGGTTGGAATGAATTTCGCGTGTGTTCTTATCGATCGCGACGTGTCTTTTATTTCCATTTTTATTGTTATACCTGTACAATAGGCGAAAGAATTCGAAAACATCAAAGAAGGGTTGTTGAAAGATATGTATAGGAATGAAAAGGCGAGATATCAAAGGAAAAATAGATGACATATATAAGCAAAAAAAAAAGTCTGCTCTCTTTATCGAGAACCAGCGTGTTACTCCGTCAGTTACACTTGACGCTTTGACACTTTGTGTCTATTTGATTTGTCTGTGTATACATACGAAGTTGTCGTCAAAGACGCACGAGACGCGTGTCTGTCTACACAGACGCTCACGGCATGGTTTATCGGAAAGAATATAGCGACGATTTTTATTGGCAATCGAGTGCGATCAGTGCATGCTAGACTGCACGTTCAATTTCTCTGTGTATGCGATGGGATGGCAAACGATTCTTAAATGCTCTAAAAATACACTTTTTTTTTCCTTTGCTCGTTGAAAAAGAGCTTTTATGCAATCACGCACCACTACAAAAAAATAATTTGAAATATATAAGAAATTTTTGTTCTTAAATTTCGATGCAACAAGAATAAGTAATAGGGATTACTAAGAAATAAGAAACCAAAAAGTATTCTTAAAATTAACAAGGTTTTTTTTCTCATTTTTAGTAAATTTTTTAATATTTATGTAGTTTCTACCGTCAAATTAAAAAAAAAAATTTCTTATTTTTAAAAATACATGTAATATTGATAGATTTATAGTTTTTCCTAATTTTAAGAAATATTCTTACTCAAAATGACAACTTCTTGAAATAGGAAATTTTAGATCATTTGTTTCTTAAATTAAGAACACTGACGTTTAAGTATGCAACAGAAATAAGAATTTTTTTTTTTGTAGTGACAACGCGTTAATTCTCACGCGGACTTTTCATAAATAAATCGACGGATGCTAAACGCGACGATAGTATAAATACCCATTTTTCAGATAAAAAACGCTTTTCAACACAATAAAATTTTTTTCTTGACGTAAACACTGTAGATAAAGGAACAAAAAAACATCTCCTGGACAGAGTTAAATCAGAGGTTAAATCGGAATGAGTAAAAAAACACCTGAAAAAGAAGAAGTTACAAGCACATCATCGCGAGAGAGAGAGAGATCACTCAATTAAGCAAAAGTCGCGGGGTATACAGCGATGTAGGTCAGCGTGGCGGCGGCGCGCAGCGTTTGAGCCAATACTATAATTTTCCAGTTTACTTTTTCAGACGTATAGTATAGGCCGCGGCAGGCAGCAAAATGTAGCTCACCTAGATTACAGCACGGCGGGCAACAAAGCGTAGCAGCCCAGGAAGGATAGAGTAAACGACCGCCGCGTGGCCACGCGCGGTTTTCTCTCTCTCTCTCTCTCTCTCTCTCTCTCTCTCTGACGTCAGTTATAGCCCAAAGATAACGGCTTATAAAAGTAAGCTTCGTTTTGTCCCCTCAGATTTTGAAGCAGTTTGGTTGGTTTTTTTTTTATTCTAAGATGCACGAGAGGAGTTTTTTTTTTCAAACTATATAAAAGATTTATACTTTTTGTGTGTGGTGTGTATGTGTGTGACTTATACGATAAACGTTTAACTATGATTTACTTCCGTGACGTGAGCGCTCTTTCATTAGTTTTAAGTGCATCTACGATTTATTTTAACGAGATATGTATGTGTGTGTGTGTGTGTGTGTGTACCGCACCGAAAATTTGCTACGTCATAGCAAAAGCTCGCGCGCGAGAGATTTATTGGAAACCTTGTACCGAAAATTTCGTGACGTTTGTTGCTCGCGAGATGAGCAAATGGGGAAAATTATATCGGAAGATTAACTGTAATTTTAATTTTCCGTTCGTCTATAAAATCACGAATGATATTTCTCGCGAAAACGAATTTCTTATAAGTAGTTATTGTGGGATTCAAGTATGGGAGTCAGGGTTTGCAATTAAATCAAGAAGTATTAAAGAACACACGATTATTATTCCTATCCTCAATACAGGCTAAAAGCTTAAATGCTACCGCTCGCTATTAAAATATCACTGATGAATTTTTCAACTCTGAATCAAAAGTCAAAACTATTCGCAACTAATTCAACGTGTCAACAAAGAATTCATCTAAAATAGAATTATATATATATAAGATTTTTCGACAACAAACATATTTTCAGCTCTCAACGTTTATAACAGGAATATAAATATTTATTTAAATTCAACAAATTGTCGCGACGACAGTCATATAAATCAAGCTGCCCGTGCACGCGCGCGAGAATTATTGCGTAGGCCTCTCTCTCTCTCACTCTCTCGGCTGTGTGTCGTGGAAAAGACAATGTGATAGTATGCAAAGCACGTCTCAATTATTAATTACATCTACTCAATTACAACGCGACAATTGTCTTGATATTCAACAATGGAATACAGCAGGTGACACGAGGCTGTTTAATGAAATATTAACGTTAATTTAGATCATATGTAGAATTTTGTGCTCGAATTTGACAAAAAATAATTAAATTTTTTTTTAAACGTATAAATCACTAAAAAAAAAGATCCCGTTGTCGTTACATCCATTCGTAAATAAATCAAGAAGAAGTTCAGTTTCGTGCATCTTAATTTTTTGCCACGCATAGTGCATCTTTTGCGGAACAATTCCGTTTTTGTTTACGGGCTCTTGAGCGATCTTCTCGATGTATAATTCATTGCGCGTATTACGTAACGTTTATCTTCTGTTACAATGTCAGAGAGCATCGTGATTCGTCTTTCGCCAAGGCGAATGCCAAGAATGCATCTTATCGAGATCGAGGCTAACTCATGACTTCTCTCTCTCTCTCTCTCGATTGCCACAGACATTGGTATAACAGACTTTCTACGTTAGCGTAGTTAGTATGTATAATACGCGAGTGAATGTTTATTTGCGTCATGCGCCGTGCGACGACGTATGTACGTACGCGTGCGAGGCGATTTGATTATATATCTTTGACTGTCATCTAAAATTGGTCAAGCTCTTTTTTTTTTTTGGTTTATCGTCTGTGACGTTAATTCGGTTGTGGTTTTTTAAACGAAATTGACTTTGTCGGAAAAATAAGATAAATTTTCAGAGAGTTTTGACTTTTACTTCGTGATTTGTAAACAAAACTTGAACTTGAGATAACGCGAGCTTAAACAATCTGAAAGTAATAAGATTGAATTTACAATGAGGCTTCTTGAAACATGTGAATTTCTTCTTTTAATTTTTATTTGCATCTAAAGTTTACTAAGAAAGAAAAACTCAGAAATACTTATATGTCAAAAAAAAAATTTATAAAGCTTCCTACGACCTCAATAAAAATGTCAAATTAATTGACGAAACTAACATGCACGTCTCGATCGGAATCTTTAATTAAATAGAGATTATCAACTGAGATTCACGATGACGCTCGCGAAGTACTCAGTCCTTTTGAGGTGTAATTCGTTTGACGCAAAACCGCCTATCGCTCTTATCGACTCGATATATCCTTGTACCAGTAATTTGTGCGTCTTCGCGGCATAAGTATACAAGATTGATTTACAGAAAAAAAAAGAAGAAGAAGGAAAAGTGGCAGTTTTACAAATATAAAAATCTTATCTACGGAAAATTTCTTAACAGTCATTGACGTAACAATGAGCACATAAAAATGTCCAATAGATTATGGTACGAGATTTTATCGAATGTAAATATTTTCGAATGTCAACATAATTTTCTGTTAAATTGGGACAGTTTATTCATCTTGTGTACACATTTTGCACGATTCATGAGAGTGAATCGTTGTTTTAATCATGAATTATCTGATGCAAATATTATAAATTTATTCTGCTATCACATTAAATAAAAACTCTTAAATCTGTTATGAACTTTTTTCAATATAAAAATTTTATCTTATTATAAGAAAAAAATATTTTAATTTCGGAAAAATTGATTTGAGTATGCAAATTTACAACAATGGAACTATATCGAATTGTATCGAATCCATAAATGAATTTCATCTCAGAACAATATCCAACGAATTATATCTATCAAAAACTTCATCTCGCTTGAGCATTACATAATCCATCTATGAGCCAACTACTGCAGTTTTTCTTTGACGTGCATACTCGTGAATTACCTTACATCTTCATATTACAGTCATTTAAATCTCCATCATTTTCCTCAAAATCCATAATTACTCGATCATAAAAATAATTCCGATATAATCTCCATCCACTCCAATTAAAAGAAGCACGCAAGACGTCAAACCAATCATTATAATCTCAACGACTATGATCAATCAATCTGCATCTCGTAAACGAAAAAAAAAGGAAAGACTCGTATCTAATTGCAACAAAGTAACAATGAAATAAAAAAGAGATGCAGATCGTATCGGATTTCCCAGGAGGTTGACGCAGTTGGGGATTATAATCCGCGGATTCAGCAAGAAAAATATATAGCCAACGTTGGTGTGTAACAAACTGAAAGGTCAGGCAAAAGCATCCGGCGCTCGCGTGCAACGCGTCTTGTTTATGCGACATAAGCAACATTGTGTGCATATATATAGGCGAGCGTGCAAGATGCGTGAAGTGTATAAGGTTTTAACGCGTCTCTCTCTCTTTCTCGTTAGGAGGATTTTCTTTGTTGTTCACTGACGCAATTCCGCTTCGCCGCTGCCGACAACGCACGCGCGCGCGCGCGATTCATTGATTTTTATCTTATTTTCGAATTCAGAGCTTCCACGTCGTTAAATAACATTGTTAATTATATTAAATTCTTGAGTGTGAGCAAGCTTCTAGTTCTACTTAAGAGTAGAGAAAATATTCAACAGAGCTTTTTCCTCTTCAACAATATTTTACATTTTAACAGCACAAAAGAAAAAGAAAGCGCGATAAAACTTTCCTGGTTGAAGCTACGCTGTAAAAAAAATAATTTTTTTTTTGTTTACCCGAGGTAAAGCGTTCTACCACGGAAAAAAGGTAATAAAGCATCGTACTAACATTCAGTCTCGCGTGTTTTTAAGGATTGAGCCCTGGGCAAGTAAAATCGAGCCGAGGACAAACAAACTATGGAGATATAATAGATAAGAGTCAGCAATTCTCTTTTGCGCGAGCAACGCGTTATGTATATACCTGTGCGTGTGCATTTACTACGCAAGCGGAGCGCGATGATGAGGTAAACCACGTCGAGTGTTTCAAAGCACTCGACATAAGAGAGAGAGGGAGAGAATGTTATTAGGTGTCCGTGTGTGTATTTTTTTTTTTGCTCTTCTGTTTGTTGAAAGTTCAAAGAAAACTTTATGCATCGAGATGATTATGAAAAAAATACGCAAGAGTTTAGTCAATATTGAAACTTTCGATGAGAGTCGCCGGCGAGGGATAACGAGGAAAAAGAATATTGAACTCTGCCGGATACATAATGATTTTTAATAAAGCTTGATAACTTATAACTCTCTCCAGGAAAAATGTATTATTAAGTTTTTATATCGAAAAGTCGACTCACCGTTTCTTTTTAATTTTAATTTTAGTTCGATTAAGAGCGACAGTTCGGATTTTAATTGTAAGCGACAGGAAGCTCTGCATTTAAAATTTATCTCTTCTGCAATGCGATTGTGGATAATCAAGCGAATTAGCTGTCTAGAGTTGTATCGTCGGCTGATGAATATATTATTAATAAACTATAGAATATTCAATCTCCAATACAATTACTCGTAACATTAATCAGGTAAAACCCAAATCAATGAATATGTCGATATACATATTTATATCGACGTGTATTTATTATTCACAATCGAATGCGAATATCTTACAACTTTTGACAGCAGGTATACAAAAAAAAATAAGAAAGACCGCACGAAAGCTCTGGTACAATACATAACTTCCCACACATTTGCACTTAAAAAAAAAAATCGAACACACACCCACCCACCCCTTTTCCAAACGTCAAAAAAGGAAAGAGAGAGAAAAAAAAACTAATCAATCGCCGTCGCTCGACCCACATTCAAATCGAACGTGAAAAGTTATATGCTCGTTCACACCCACTCGATCCTCAAAACCCACACGCTGTTATAATCCTCGAAAAAGAAAAAAGCCGATGGATTGCATCAGTATGCAGCTCGGCAATTACTCCGTATTTTTCGTATCCAAGCAATTAGCGAAAAAAAAAAGAAGAAGAAAGAAAGAGAGAGAAAAAAAAGAAGAAAAGCTCGCGACTATATTGCGTCTCTGACGTCAGTAGTAGAGGTTCGGACGTACAAACGACGATTGGTCGTGGCAGCGGTGGCGGTGGCAAGCATAGAGGCCGAATCGATCTCCGGAGGCCACTACTATATATACTATATATACTATACAACCGCGCGCGGAGACACGCGTGTGTGCGACTGCCTACGACGACGACGACGACGACGGTGATAAATGCGCGATGATGATGACGAGCTGCGGCACACACACACACGCACACAGAGATATTACAACGATACGTGTATAAGTGTACGTATGTGTGTGTGGCTCTTGGCATCATGATGTGACTTCGTGTGATGCGTTTTGTATATATTCATGGTCGACTGTTACTATACCGTTATATGCGTGTCGTAAACGATCGACAATGAAACGAAACAATACGTGTGTAGAAACACGTTTTGCAATATTGGGAGGGAACTAGAGAAAAAAAAAAGAATGAATTGTTCGTAGAAATTTACAACGCGGAGCAATAATAACGCGTGTGTATCGTGCTGCAAGTTTTCCGCGCGCGTGCCAATCAAACGCCTCGTGTTTGCAGTGCTGCGGCCGCGATGTCTTATATACTAGATCCTGCCGGTATTTACTGGCGCTTAGCGTGTTGCGGCACACTATAACACGTGTGTGTGTGTAGTAGCTGCATCGCTTCGTTGTATTGCGACTTGCGATATAGCGGAAAACTTCATAGGTAATTTTTTTCGGGTGATATTTAATTGAAATATAGTTTTTTTTTGGTATAGTTTGCATATAATACTCAATTAAAAAGAGAACAAGTCGTTATTTTTGCAATTGAAATTTCGCGTGTTTACATTCTTGAAGAAAAAAAACCCAACACTATAGCCACGCGGTTTTCCTTGTTTACTCGCATTAATATTGATTAAAAATGCCGCGCGAATGATAATGCGATGCCATAGCATTATACCGTTTCGTTCTCCATAATAATTATTTGATTTTAGCACTTGTTTCGCTATTCAACGACGCAACATTCACTCCTCTGTTTTTTTTCCTCGTTGCTCGGGCTTTACTGACGTTTTTAATTATATTTTCATTACGTAAAATAACAAAATCGATCGTCGAGATAATGATCGAGCTGCCGATTTTTTTTTTCATTTTTTCAAAAGTGATAATTGGAGAGAGAGAAGTTATGAAAAAAAAAAATAAATTACAGGCTTCCGCGCGCGGCAATTAACCGTCTGCGGCGCGGGATTTGAGTGAATTTCCGCGCGACAAATCTCATAAGGCATCCGATTGAAATTACTTGCTTGAGGTGTGCCTCAGCTTTCCACGTCGACGCTGGTTAATTCAAACTCATCTCCCTGCGGAAATTTAATTAGAAGAACCGCATTCCGTGGATAGAAATTCTTGGGGGAAATTTTCGTTCGAATTGAATGATAAAAAATAATATTCGAATAAACGGATTTTTGGCAAGAAAAAAGTATTAAATTCAAAAATAATTTATTAGATTTGCAAACCCACGCGCGCGTAATATATTTTCTCGTTACATAAGGTTTTATTACGGCAATGCGCGCGTTTACTGCTAGTTGAAAACCAAAGTCATAAATACATAAATATCCCGGGAGAGAGAGAGAGAAAGAACGTCGTCATTGTTGATCGCAAACCTTGAAAGAAAAAAAAAAATTTTTTTTACGGTAAATTATAATAGGGGAAGAGATATACATACACAAAATGCCTCGGTACCAAGTCTCGCAGAGAACTGGTTGACGTCAGTGAGACGATCATAAAAGCTCGAAGCCGTAAAAGGGCCGCAAGTTGACATAGAGGATACTATACCTCTTATTTATGCTTCATACTCCTTTGGAGTTTACTGCTGCATCTCTAATATGCGAGTTTTTCTGCGCGGTAGAAATGAAAATATGACTCAGAGAGAAAGTTTTTTTTTTATAGAATAAATAGCGAGAGCTTTTCATGAAAACATTCGCGGAGGTCATTCACCTTCGAACTTCCAATAAATAAAATATGTGCATATCGATAATCTTCGGAATTATTGCAATAAACTTCTTAAAACGCTACGATAAGAACTTATTTTTCTTTCTTCTTCGAACAATAGTAAATGTACTGTTAGGTGGGTTTGACGCATTAGCTTGAGCATTAAAATATTGAGTCATTATTCGAAGAAACAACTAAGTTATCAGCCAATCAACTTTTAATGACGTCATTACGAGGAGGGAGCAGTAGTAAGCCTTTGAGAGCCATCTTACGAAAGTCCTATTGTATAGATTTAAACTGGACTGAATCCATAAAAATCGTATACCAACGTCATACGAAATATAAACCGTTTAAGCCGGATAACTTTTAAAAATTGGAATTCATGTTTCTGTATAATGAAAAACCTGCAATAAACAACTTAATAAGCTTACTAACGTATTCGAATAATTGTAAATATTCATGAATATATTTCCAGATGCGACGAAGATAAGAAGAAAATTACGGTTGTAAAATAAAAATAAAAAAATAAATAAGTCTCACGGTCAGCATCTCAGACAATGGCATTTGCATTGCATAAGTTTTCTCAGATACGATTCCTCCGTCAACAATGAAATTTTTCAAATGAAATCATCAGTAGTACAAATCTCAACAACAACCGTTCTCCAGATCGAGATAAAGAAAAAAAATCCAATCACGCACAGGCATCGTGAGAATTTTTTTCTTCTTTTTTTTTTGCGGGGGTTGCTACTGCTGACGTATACATAATTGTGTCGTTCTCGAACGCGAAACGAAACCAAGAAACATACACACGCAAAGTCGGGCGAAATTAGCGCGGATATTGCTTTTTATAATCCATGCCTGACCTTCCTTTCGGGTCGCGTCTCGCTTTCCGAGCACTGATTTTTAGATTATAATTCCTTTTTTTAGCCAATGCTTTCGGATATATTATCGATCTCTGTCGCGTTTATACACAATAGTAAATTAGATATGCCAATGCGTCATAGTACGCTTTTGTCGTTTTTTTTTAACTTTTCTTTAAAAAAAAAAGTCTGCGTGGTAGGTATCACAAACGATCAACTGCATAAAAAAACGGATGAATTAACTTTTGATGCCGCGGCGGCAGCGGCATCATCAAATTAGAATTTTACGAGCAGGCAAATTGTAGCAGTGAAAACTTCCTTCTTCCATTCAAATTGGAATTGCAAATAGCCGGCACATTTCACCGAATTGAGCGATGATTCAAATTGAATTGAAATTCGCTTTATAGTAAGTTTGCTAAAGTTAGGAAAGGTCACGGCTCTCTCTCTCTCTCTCTCTATTTTGACGTCATACTGCATCGATTCTCGAACACATACTGCAATATCCTGTTCAATGTCATGTGTGCAACTGAGTGAAAAAAAAAATATATATATATATGTTTTCCAATCGCGTCACAAAGAATTCAATCAGTAAACTGTAACCCGCGCGATATATCTTGAAAATTTTTCAATCGCAAAACTTATATACGAAACTGATCTTATAATCTCGAAAAAAAAAAAAAACTCGCGAGGGTTGCATGAAGCAATTCAAATTTAATGGAAAAAAAGGATCGTATAACGCCCGCGGTATATACAGTAAGACCAAGTAGGGGGGTGGGTGTGATGAACTATATACACAACATTTACGCCCAGTGGAATCCACTCAGACGTAGGCGGCTGCCTGTCGCAATTGTTAAAGCCCGCTTTTGCGCGCGCGCGCCGAGCTTTTCATGGATTTAACCAACACTGATGTCTCGCGTTAAATTCACGCTTATCTCGTCACGCGCGCAACTTTAATTTTTCGTTGAACTTCGATGAATATAATCTGAATAATCTTGCAGAAAGTTTGCTCGGAGAGTTGTGATTCTTTGCCTGTCTCTAAAAATAGGAATTTCTGCTATTAGGCGAGAGTTTATCAAACAAACAAAGATCGCTGAAATTTTGACAAATCTAGCGGGGGAATGACCGATAACTGCATTATTTTCACTCCCAACGAAGAACTGTGAAATTGCTGCCAAAAAACCTTCCTAAAACTAGCATAACTGTTAAAACAAACCAAAAAAGCAACACACATAAGTTTATCTCATTACAGCAAGATCCGCGTCTGAAAATCTCTCTCTCCTCGCAATATCGTTTTAATCACGTCAGACAACGTAGCAGTCGTCGTGTGTGCAGTATAGTCATATATATAAGGTAGAGGGGTGTAGCGCGACGAACGACGACGACGACGACGACGACGACAACCTCCCGCGAGGCATACGTAAAAGTTCACGAAGGCGGTGGCGGGGGTGGCGTACAACAATCCCAGAGAGTAGAGTGGTGCAAGCGCGAAAGCTTTTCACCGGCAGCAGCAGCAGTACACTGTATATAGGTATACATATATACATATCGGCGCAACATAGTATAGTAGTAGTAGTACTTTTGGTCGTCAGCCCCACCACCTCGACAAAGATGGCCGGCGCGCGCTTTGCTGCGCCGAGGCTGGCTCTGGCTATGCGAGGCAGGAGAAGCAGACAGAGGCAGTCGGTATCGAACCGCCGTCTCGTTCAGGCCCGACGTTCGAGCCGCGCGCGTTGGGAAAGACAGAAAGAAAAAAAAACAGCTCTTCGTTGTTTTTTTTTCTCCCGTAAGGCTGTTTCGATTTTTTACTACAGACGATACATACACAGAGACACACGCTTTCGTTTTTTTAAAAAAACTTCGTACAGTGCTGTAATATATATATATATATATATATATAACTTTCGAGTGTGACATGTGTTGAAGTGATGAGAGCGTAAAAGTGTGCTTTTTTGTTCGAGCGGCAGATGGAATCGATCAAGGTAGGCTTTTATTTTATTATTTTCTTATACAAAAAAAATGTTATCACTGAAAAGAGAGAAAGGGAGAAAAGCTCTCCCCGGGTAGAGCGAGCGCGCGAGTGGAGAGAGAGCTTTCGGGCATCGATCCGACAGAGGATCCCCGACGAGGTTTTTGAACCCGCGCCCGTACGATCATTATTCCTCGCGAGACGCCACCACCTCCTAACTCCCCCTCGCAGCTCTTTGAAGTGCAAACTTTCTCAACAAGTGATTTTTAACGTTTCTTAATGTGTATGTTTTTTTTTTCTTTTTCGAAGTTTATGCATATATTGCTGGATTTCGTTGTACACTCTCGCGAGCTTTCGATAATTCAATGTATGCCCGAGGCTGTCTATTGTAATTAGGGTTTCCATATCGTTAATTGACTATCTGCACGCATCAATTATCGCGAGCGCAGTTGGGGGATGTTGCGTTGTCGAAACGGAATTTTACATGAGGTACAGTCTCGACAAACATACCCGACACGAAAATGAGGCAAGAAAGTTCTTCTTTTTTTTTACTTCTTTTTTTTCCACTGTAGAAAGAAGTGCATTCACGTGCTTTCTTTGAAAAATCAAACAGAGAGAAGCTTTGTTTCCTACTCGCGTATTTCAAATGTACCCTTCCGCTTAATTGCAAAAAAAAAAAAAAAAAAGAAAAGAGTTTTCCTTGTTTGCTCGGTGCTTTTACGAAACGAGATTAAGACTTTTCGATACTACGAGCGCGGAATTCGGCAACGACTGATTGAAACTTTTGTTTGTAAGTTGGTCAATTCAATTTCGAGCGCTCGAATGAATTTAAAAAAAACAAATAAACAATTCGCGTGAGCTCGCTTTAATTACACACGCGTTTTCTCTTTTTTTTTTTATTAGCATCACTCGCTTCGTAACGCATGGCTCAATACTTTTAATTGGCGATTGCTTTATCAGCGCGCCTTCACTTTTTTTCTTTCTTTATCAAACGTCAAAAAAACGCATCGACACGCCTTATCCATTAATGCAATGGATAGACACACACGTGAATATTAACGTGATAGTTCTGTCGATAAGGCAGGAAATCAACGACTACTGTACTGTATATATACACCCACGAAAAGTTTTTGTGCGGCACCCTTCCGAGCTGTAGGATATATAGAGAAAGGAACGAGGAAATACGACAAAAGCTGTCGATAGCGAGTGAAAAGCTGAGCTTTTTTTTTGTTCGTTCGCTCGCTCATTTTCTCGTCTCGAGCGTCGCGCTCACGACAGCGATTTCCGACGTTCTTTTTTTCTTTTTCTTTTTTTTTGGACTTTCCCGACGACTTCCGCCTACCCTCGAGGGAGTTTTAGCGACGTGCTGTAATTGTGTTTCCCGTTCTTTTTCTATTATATACCTGACACGTTGTTGTTTCGATACACCTACTATCGTGTGCGTATGTGTATGATTTTCTCCGTTTTTTTTAATTTCTTCTTCGTGCGTTCGTGGATGCGTAACCGCGCGGAAAAATCGAAAGTGGAATAACCGTAATTTGCATTAATCGAAAGTGTGTTTTTTTCGCGCAACTCTGAAAAATTAATTAATATTCAAATGTATTTTTAAACAGTCGATGTTTTATTCATCCGAACGTATCCACTATTCACTCGCGTGGGATATTTTTACCCTCGACAATAGCAAAATTTAGCCAGAAGCTTTAACTTATTCAATATCGCTAAGAAAATTAGATTTCGCGTTTGCAATTTAATTATCGTCGATGCATGAATTTTTCAGTATCCGCGCGGTATACATAACCGAGAAAAAAAATCTAGAAATCAAGTTTTTCCATATAATGTCATACACACCGACCCTATTTCCAGACGATTAACTTATAAATAAATCGTCGTTATCCTATTAATAAACTCGATCAAGCGACGCGGACGCGCGAGCCCGGCCTTCGATCATATACAAGCGTATAAAAGCGATCCATTTCTCGCTCACCTGTTTTTGTTATCGAAGCCTGTGCAGGTCATATTATTAATTACCTATAGCGATTGAAACGATCGATATTATAAGCGAATAACTCGAGGAAAAAAAAAACGACATCGTTTTTTTTTTTGTTTCATGTGCGCCGATAACGTTTAAACTTAATGAACGTTCATTATTTATCGATAGAATTACTTCGATCGCATCTGTCGTCAATTACTTTCGTAAATCTATCCACATTGAAATAATAAATCAATTAACGGAAGAAGAAAAAAGTTTAGAATCACGCGCTGAGCAGCTGACAAAAACTAAATTTCCCGTGGGATGAGAGAGAGAGAGAGAGAGAGAGAGAGAGAGAGAAGAGTTGAGGTCGCGAGCCTCGACTCGCGCGCATAGTGACGTCAGCGCGTACGCGTACTTGTTGCCGGCTGACGCATGCAAGCTGTGCTTCTATATACCGTGTGTGTGTGTTTGCGTGTGTGTATGTATAGTTATATAGAGGCAGTCAGTAGCAGTCGTCGATGTGCATATACACACACACACATTCGCATTCACACACCAACTCGTCGGTCGCCCGAGGATTTAAAATAGTTTTGCTATGAACTTATTTGGATTTGCGGATAGACCGCCTTGGTGGAGGTGTCTTTAGCGGGGCGAATAGTCGCTCTTCTTGATGTATATTTCAAGTCGCGGCGCCGATTGAGGAAAAGTATCGTGCGAGTTTTTCACTTTTTATGCGCCTTGGACTTTTAATTGTATATCGTTTACGGTTTAAAGCTTCTATCTGTCTTTTTTTTTTGTTTTCGTTAAAAGAACGTGCCCAGCGCGATTAAGTATTTTGAATTGCTGATCGATGATAATTTTTTTTATTTTGCAAATGATGCTTTTGCGAGCGTGATCGTGAATAATTTGATCGATATAATATTTTAATTTATGGGTTCAACGATCTGGAAATAGAAAATAAATGTGTATATTATTCAAAGTGAAATTGGGGAATTAATTAATTTCAATGAATCTCCGTGTATTTCCGAGTTTATTCACTGGAAATTCCACTCCACATTTCCAAAAAATAAATTTAACACACTCCGGTACATACCCATATCACAGTACTGTAAAAAAAAAACCCTTTTTTTCTCCATTCGCGATTCGTCATTCAATATCTGCGAAAGAGAGACAGAGAGTCAAGAAGCGCAGGAGAAGGGTAACAGAAAGCCACTTGTTCGTGCGCGCCTCGTCTGGTCGTAGATACTCAGCACCCTTTTGCTGCAAGCTCTTCTGAGTGTGTTTTGAGAAAGGCGACCTTGTCGTGCATATATCCATTGTCCGCCAAATACAAAAGGGCGCAGTTTTTTTTTTCTTTCTCTCCGTTCCGAGCTCGCTCTATCGTCTTTTTTGCCGATAAGAACTCTTCGAGAACGAGATATCGCGTACATATATAGTGGAAACGTGCAAGTATGTATATGTGTGTGGGCGAAAGCTTTCATACCACTTGACTTGACTCTCTTTCTCTCTCTCTCATCACTCGTAACCCCCTTTTTATTTTGACGAATCTGCAAAGTGCCCCAATGTGCTTTCGTATAAATTACACGAGGGTACTTCAGATTTCTGCTTTTTTTTTATCTAATTGAACGAGGATATTTTTTTTTCTCTGGCGGAGGATTGTATCTACTTGTTCTGATTTCGAAGGAAAAAAGCTTTATTTGTCTGGGATTTTATTCGTGAGATCGTGATAATGATGAAGGAATTTTGTACGTTTATCTTACATTGTCTAATAATTTGATGATTCTGTAACATTTATAACAATAAATTAATTTGACATCAATGATACAACTTTGGAATTAAAAAAGAATTATAGAAATAGGATTTTTTTCCCAACCAACTCGTTTCCAGTATTTAGAAATACTTCATACAGCAGCTTTCGTAAAAGAACCGTGATCTCAATTCGACATGTTCTCTCTCTCTCAGCGAGAAACGTGCCCTAACGAAAAAAAAAAAAAATTTCCTAGACAGCATACATACTATACTCGACAATGCGAATAACCGGTTCACACTTCATGACACTTCTTGCGTCACGCTCGCTCGCGCTCCTCGTCTTTTTCGCTGAGCTCGTCTATAACCTTGCAAAGCACGCTTTCTAGCACTTCAATTCAGTTTGCTCGAGCATTTACCACTCGACACGGAAATTAATACAGCTACACTAGATGTGTGCGTTGGCTTCTCCTTTTACGAATAGTTATTGAAAAAGTTGCTGCTGTGTGCGATGACGTGTGTGTTTCCAAAGAGAGAGAGACGATAACATTCGTAAATGGTTGATTTTTTTTTTGTTCGCTGCACACGGTTGTTAACTTTGCATTTTATCAAGAGAAAAAAAGCGTGGTGTTACGATTACGTTAAGCTAGACGGTCTTATTAGTCACAGCTGCAGTTCAATACCAAAGCATGGTCTATTCCAAAACAACAAGTAGTTCGTTAAGAAAAAAAAACTCTCTTGATAATTATTATTTTACTTTTTGATTTTCGCTAACATAACAAATTTTATTTTCGTTGCAGGTGGTCGAATAAAATAAGAAGAGAAGAAAAAACGGCGAAGGTCCAAGAGGCGTACGACGTTTGCTCGAAGCGCGGCAAGCGATTTATGAGGGAAAAATGGAGAGCGGAACGGGCCAGGGTAAAAAGCAGATCCGCGTGGGATTCTACGACATCGAAGGGACCATCGGCAAAGGCAACTTTGCTGTGGTCAAATTGGCGAGGCATCGAATCACCAAGACCGAGGTAAGGCAATTTTCCTTCGATTCGATTTTTTTTTACCTCTTATACGCTCGCTCGCTCGTCGTTTATACGTTTTATCAAGTGACTTGTTGAATGTTTAAATTCGATAAATTTTTTTTATATCGCGAAAGTGCAGTTATTATTGCAGCTTTCGGTTAATCGCAATCGGATAATCAACGAGACGATATTTCAAAACAAGTATCAATTTTATGCAGTGGTTGAAACCTTGGTTATTCAATCGAAGTACGATAGCGTTTAATTGAAAATTTATTTCTTTATTTTATTTTAAATGCATAAACGGGTGTGACCCCTTTACGTAATGTATTAATACAAATATGAGTGTATGTGTGGCGACCTAGAAATCCATGTATAACTCCGCGTAAAATCTTTATATCCATTCCGTAGCTTATCATAAATTTCTTAAGGTTAAATTTGACTATACAAATAAAAGATAAAAAAAGATTAGATTATTCCACAGGAACATTTGATGCTATTCGAATTTTAGAGTAAAAGATTTTACGGTACGCTTAAAGTTAGCAATGTTCATGTTCATAAATTCACAAATTTCGTTGTTCTTATTAATAGACTCACACGCTCGTGATATTGGAGAACGACAATTCAGATCCCCTTTTCGAACTTTTATTGTAAATGTATAAGGATTGTCTCGCAAAATTCTTTGTGGTACGTGAAAATTAAGACTTCTTAAAAGCTCAATTGAATCAGTATAGCCGTTACAAATCTTATATAAAAAAAGAAGGTCTTGATAATCTCTAAATGACTTTAAAGAATAAATTTCGTATTTAGTAGCTACAGCAGAGTAATCATGTGAAAGTGGATTAATTCTATTGCCAAATTTATTCCAAATTCAACTTACTTTACACTCGTAAACTTAAAAATTTTCGTTTGCCAATCAGGAAATCAAATAACTCGCGTAAAAATTCAATTTCGCCATATATACGCCCGTCATTATAAATTCCCACAATCCACGCCTCCTCGAGACATTAAAAACGAAAAAAAACGTAGAATTAAATACACGCGACCTTCGTTCTCTCACCGCGAATTTCCAAAAAACAATAGCCGCAAACCGTATCCTCTCTAAGAAAAAAAAAACGAGTGGCATAGTTACTTCCTGTCCATCGCCGCGTGTGCGTCTATACAACAATCGAGGCGTGTGGTATAAAAGAAAAAAAAATCCAATCACGCAATCGACGTCCTTCGTGGGTACAGTAACATTGTGTCACGGGGCCCCGCAGACCTGAGATAAAAGCGGGCGAAACCAGGCGTAACTCCGAAGTCGCGCGATAAGCTGAGCGTTTCGCTGTTAAAACGCAGAGAGAAAAGGCGAAAAATCTTGTGTTAGTTGAGAAAAAAATGCGCGAGCACGCGTCTGTTTAACAAATCTAATTTTAAACCACACGGTCGAACAATTTTTTTTTTTTGCGAGAAGCGACATTTCGTTGAAATATGAAAAATGATGGTTTTAAAACAACTTGGAAAGTCGAGGATACGATTAATTCAATTACGATGAAATAATTTATTCGAGCAGTCCATATACTTTGACAACCACACAGCTACCCAAAGAATTGTAAAAAAAAGCCTTCGAGACGAGATCACATGAATAAAAACGTGATCTCCGTTTAAGAGACGTTTCATGAAACAGTAATCGCACTCGACTCGAACAGAGTGTGTTATACGTGTGTGCAAACAATTGTAAAACGATATACGATTGATCGTACAACACGTACAGTAGCATTCCTTCATTGGAAAAAGCTTTTTAATCAATTTAAAAGCCATGAGTTTCCGCTTGCGAACGATGCAGGAAACTGCACTTCTGCCTCGACGAGATAATTAACCGTCGTATGAATAATTGAGAAAGCTTCAGCTGCAATTGTTGCCTTTTAAAAGTTCACCACCGGAGCTTCATTATAATTTCACAAAAGTTCACTCCGTCCGACGCGTTGCATATACAATTATGAAAAGCGAAGAAGTAGTTTGAATCATAATTGAAAATTCTTCGCGGAATAAAGAAATTTTCTCATAGAAAAAGAATCACCAAGTTGTTAACAAAACAAAAAAATAATAATAAAATTACATAACCATAGCAGAGATGCTTGTATAAGTGCGCGCGCGCGCGTGAAAATAAACTTCCGTCACACGTCGTCGCGTGAGCGAGCGCAAAAAAGAGACAGAGAGAGAGAGACGACCTCGATTCTCTCATAATATACTCTTTGCAAATGAAAGAAAACTTCACGCGTGGGTTGTTTTTTTTTCGCCTGTTCTGCAGGTGGCCATTAAGATAATTGACAAGAGCCAGCTGGACCCGACGAACCTGGAGAAAGTATATCGCGAAGTCGAGATAATGAAGCAGCTGGAACATCCTCACATCGTTAAGCTCTACCAGGTGATGGAGACTAAGAATATGCTTTACATGGTGAGTTTTCGAAACTTCTTTTAAACAAAAACGTTTCAATGTCGCTGGTTTTTTTTTCTTCGAACGAGCTTTATTTTCATGTGCTGGCGCCCGACTGGCGCTGATCTTTTTCTTGATAGATATATACATGTGGTTTGATATCGCCCGCGATTGATCGAGCTTGCGCCTGTTTTATACACTGTTTCGGCGGCTTTGGATATAAATAAACAATACTTTCATTCCGCGAGGTTCGCGGCATTACCTCGAGTTGAATTTCTAAAAAAAGTTATAAATTTGAATGGGAGATGGTTATTTCGAGATAAAGTTGTAACGACCATCGCTATGTCATATTTTATGCGAATTTCTCCTAGTATATTTTTGCCCGACGAGTAATTTCGGGTGAAGAACTTTCGGACAGATTTCTCAAAGGAACTTTGAGTTTCTTGAATATGTATATAAAGCCACTCAAAAGCAGAGCACACGGCTGTCGCACGCCCGCTGGCGGCTTAAGAAATCTTCTGAATGAACAAAGTTCTTACGAGGCTTCTCTTTCTCCCAAAGAAAATAAGCTATCTTGGAATAAATTAACCGGGATAATTTGAAAACTTTCTTTCCCTCCCGCTAGCCCAAATATACGAATTTTCTTGAATGATTCAATCCACGCGAAAAATAAAAAGACATTTTTATTTTACGACGAGTTTCAGTGTCGTTGAAAAAAAAAAAAAACGAAAGTTCGATACACTTTAAATATAACACGATCGTAAAACGAGATATCTTGAGCGTTCGATAAAAACCGGTTTTCAAAGCTTCGGGCTAATTAACATACGACCGTCGTCAAGTTCACTACCATCAGATGTTCGGGGTCAAATTCTTGTAATAATAGCTCGCCGAGAGAGAGAGAGAGAGAGAGAGAGAGAGACGCGTATACAATTTATGCTGCCAGAATTCGCAAAGAGAATTTAGCAATCTTTCTTTTTCTTTCTCGTTTGAGCGGACATTTTAAATTCATCAGATAACGTACTTTGAAATTGTCATGGTAGATTTAATAGTTTATCATAAATAATTTTGTCTTTTTATTTTTACGATACTAAAATTTTCTTTACAAATTTTCATTAACTAATGCAACATGCGGTTACAGCGTCTAGTATTTCCTACAATCTTTTAATATTCTGAATTTACATTTGGAGAAACAGCTATTCGAGAAGCACTTTGTAATTCATCAAAATAAAAATTTATTCAGAACCAAAAGCAAAACCCATCTATTTTAATTCCGTCCCACGCAAAAAAAAATTCTTGAAATTCGTTTTGACACGCCGTGTAAATGTAATGCAAATTCTGTCATCGTATCAACGTGACGTGTCCTTTTAAATAAAAAAAAAATCCGAAACGGAAGGTCAATCTCGTCATTCGAAACAATCAAATTAGAAATTCAACGAACATCACTCCTCGAGTTCTTCAACCACCCGACCTCGGCTAACACGTCATCCATGAACCCTATATATGATTTTCTTACAGGTATGCGAATACGCGAGTCGCGGTGAGATCTTCGACTACATAGCGAGGTACGGTCGAATGGGCGAGCCACGAGCACGTTCGACCTTCGCTCAGATCCTTTCGGCGGTGGAGTACTGCCATGCGACGGGGGTCGCGCATCGCGATCTCAAAGCTGAAAATTTGCTGCTCGACGCCCAGATGAACGTCAAGATCGCTGATTTTGGTTTTAGCAATCGTTTCGCCCCCGGCGAGAGACTTCACACTTGGTGCGGAAGTCCACCTTATGCTGCACCCGAGGTTTTCAGGGGCAAACATTACGCTGGACCTGAAATCGATGTTTGGGTGAGTTTTTTTTTTCTTTTATTGTGTAATTACGTTGGGCTCTTGAGTTTAATGGCGCGACGTAGGCGAAACTTTCGCAATTTTCGTAACTTTTTGGTCATTGGCCCAGCTCCAAAAGTGCACGCGCAGACTCTATCGGACGACCGTTTTTGCTCGTCAGAGTTTCGCTTTGCGACTAATTATAATAGCCGTGAATCGTTGTTGGAGAATTTCTTGGATACATAAATAACAATAAAAGTTGAATTATATTGCTTGCGTCAATTTAATACTCGCGCACGAGTAACTATAAATTCTTTTGTTTTTTAACTTTGTTTTTTTTTAGTTCTTTGTTTTTAAAATATTCGCGTGAAAAATGTTTCAATTTCATTAAAACTTTTGTACGTTTTAACGAGCATCGTGATGTTAATTATTTCGTAAAGGAATTTTTTTCAACTTTCAAGACAAAGTACTTCGGATTTATCTTATCACTTTTAACGACCTTAATCAATTTAAATTACAAACGACAACATTTTAATGGCATAATAGCATTTAAAACGTGCAAGCACGAAAAAGTCCAACTCAGCCTATTTCCCCCCAGCTTAATAATGCCACGTTAAAACCATTCAACGTCACGGCTTTATACCTCATTATAATCACGCGAGAGACCGAGGCGTTAAAAATTTCAAAGAGTAATTTTTTTTTCGCTGCATCATCGATCGAAAAAAACTCAAGTGTAAGTAGATAATGTCAGGTAGCTCGGGCGTTCGGGGAGAAGGTCCGAGTCAGCAATTTTCGTCGACGGCGCGCGCGTTGGAGTAATAAACTCGCGAATTACGTCAATCGATTTTTTTTCTTTTCGTTCGTTGCAGCAGCGATGCGCGAACGTACTTTTAAGAGGAAGTTGACGAGTCGTGCACAATTTTTTTTTTTCGTAAAAAGTCGAAGTATACTTTTTTTTTGTTCACATTGCTTGCCCAACACCGAAAGAAAAAAAAAACAGTGTCGTCAAAGTATTACGTTGTTAAATTTCACACAATGAATCGAGACACGTTTATGAATAACATAATTTTTCCTCTTTCCATTTTTTCAGAGTTTAGGAGTGGTTTTGTACGTCCTCGTATGCGGAGCGTTACCGTTCGACGGCTCGACACTGCAATCGCTGAGGGATCGCGTGCTCAGCGGTAGATTCCGCATACCCTACTTCATGAGCACAGGTGCGCATTACATGCTTCTCGTTTCGAAAATCAGGTTCATAAAAAAGCTTATCGGGAAAAACTTTTTTTTTATCTACATCTCAATCTCAATAATCCGCTCGCTCTCTTTTGTCATTAACGATCAAACTTTCGCTTGTCATTATATCAATATACGAGCAATGTCAATTGAAAAAAAAAGAGGGAGAGCTCATTACACTAATTATCGAGCATACGAATATCAAAAAGCTCTCGTTGAAAGTCATACACACTCGCGTGTGACATTGTGTTTGCAGTGCTCACATAAAGCTTATTGATACACCCGCTTAATTCGCTGCACGTGGGATGTTACAATACCATTATCGATCCGAGACATTTTAATCGGCTTTTCGCGGAAGAGAGAATTTTCATTTGCGTATATAACGATTGTGCGATTACGACGCAACAGCTCATTAGCGAGTAACGAAATGCAATCGATATATTCACCAATTAAAATCCCTTTCGTGTATAAGGTTAAAAGGAAAAAGAACTGGGTTATAGCAGGCGTATAATCGCAAATTCTCATCGTTGCGTCACAAATGCATAAATCAATAAATATCGTTTGCAGACTGCGAGAGCCTGATCCGAAAGATGCTGGTACTCGAACCGACAAAAAGATACACAATACCGCAAATCAAGAGGCACAGGTGGATGGCTGGCTCGAGCGACGCTGTTGTACGTACACCTGTGCCTACTATCTCGCCGTCGCTGCAGGAACCCAACGAGCAGATACTCAGGCTCATGCATAGTCTTGGCATCGATATCACGCGCACACGAGAAGTGAGTATCTTTACGTTAAGGATGCTCGATTATTTATTGTTTTTTTTTAATAATCGATTGAATATTCAATTCATATTTGCAAGTTTATCGATATCTCTCGTGACTCACGTGCACATTTTTTATTTTATCCTTTCGCTTTGCAGTCATTGAGGAACAATAGTTACGATCACCACGCAGCCATATATTTCTTACTTCTTGAAAGACTGAAACAGCATCGAAATCGCACGAAGGACGAGAAATTCAAATCAAGGTACGTAATCGAAGCTTCGATGAAACTTAATTAAAAACACATATACACTTAAATACATGCGCCACGCAGGCGATCGATAGTTTATAATAAGTACAACGAGAGAGTCAAGTTCTTTTTCTCATTCTCTCCCGATGCTTTTGATTACATTTTTCGTCCTTCAAGGAAGAAAATAATCGGAAGCCTTGAGAGGTGAGAGAGAGAGAGAGAGAAAAAAAAATTGCTGATTTCTATGTGACGCGAAGGACGCTATTTTTACCTTCTCGAGAAAGTCTGTTGTAGAGGAGTTCCATTTAGATATCAATTAAGGAGGCTCCAGCGCCATGGTGGTTCTCAACCGGTTCTCAACCTCGTTTACGCACATTAAATGAACATTATTCA
>JAWWMK010000991.1:0-36607 GCA_035047105.1 Galeopsomyia nigrocyanea
ATAAATCGCTTAATTAAGACCTCATTGACGCGTTGGCAATCGCAATTCAACTCTCTCTCCCAAGAGTTTGCGTGAGTGCAGGAGGTATATATACATCGAGGGCACAATACATCCGATTTAATGACCCGCCAGCGTAAATCAACCACGTCTCGAGAGAATGAGAGAGAGAGAGAGAGAAAGATCCTCCTCACCTCGTTCTTCGTTCAGCTTTGACTTCTCTCATGCTTGGCTGCGGCTTTTGCGCCACCCTTTTGCATTCTTTCCTCTCGTGCTGCTGCTGCAGCTATATATGCTTTTTGGCTTTTTGTTTGCTCTTCGATCTTTGCACTCGACAATCCTTCTCTCCGTTTCTTCTTTTCCTTTTTTTTTTTTATTTTTGTGGCTCGTGTTCATTGTTGTGCGGGTGCAGTGAACGGCGTAATTTTTTTTTTTTTTTTTTTTTCGCCGCGCTCGATCTGATTTCAGCGAATATTTTTTAAGTGTGCAGAGAGCGAGAGAAAGTAAAATTCAATTTACCCTTTTCATCAATTATAAGCACCTCGTTGATTTTAAAACGTCGCCCCGAGGTACAAATTCTCACGACTCGCGCCAATAATTATCACACCTCTTTGGTCGTTATACGAAAAAAAAACTGAAGTGCAATTGTTACATACACTCTTGAATCATCCATCGACTGTGTGGTGGCTCTTGTCGTCTGGCCAGTTAATTAGGAAAGTCAAGTTGCGTGTACGAGCTCGTTTCACGGGCTGTTGGCTTTGACACCTTTTATATACTTCTCTCTCTCTCCTTTTATCGTCGTCGTCGTCGGCTTTTACGTAAAGGAAGCGTGTTTACATTTATTTAAAATTAGCAAACAATTATTAAAAAAAAAGAAGAATAAGCAGGTCGACAGAAATAATATAATATCGTCGTGGAGAGGCGGTCAAATCGTACATGCTTCTCTCTCTCTCTCAGTTGCCGACACGCCCGCGGGCGGTTCCCATTGCATCGTATATGCTTCTTCTTTTTTTTTCTCTCTCTCTCTCTCATTCTCAAACTCCCCATATAACCCGCATGTATTTTTGCGGGGGCGAGCAATCCGACGTTTCATTGATGACTGCAGCTCGGTCGATTTATTTACGAGCTGCTGTTGCTGCCGTCGCGCAGTGGTTTTCTCACATGGATAATATTTTTGGCGCACATCGTAATTTCGTAGAAGAAGTTATAGAGTTATATGGGCAGTATGGTGGCACAAAAAAACGAGAGGAGCGAATAATTAACGTCGAGAGTATATATATTTTATAAAAAGGGAACGCTCCGATCGATGAAAAATCTGTGCGCCTTCAGCGGCTGTTTATCATTCGGCCCGATACCATCAACTTCTCTTTCTCTTTCTTTCTCGTTCGTTCGTTTGGTCGGGTATTGTTTCAAATAAAGCGCCGCGCTGCCGTGAATCAACTTACGCATACCGAAAACGAGAGAGAGAGAGAGATCCCCACTCTTTTTTTGGCCTTTAATCCAATCTCCACACACGTATACTCGTTGGGGGCCCTTTAAAAACGAAAGGTACTATATAGCCAGTCTCGCCCTATCTTTGCTATATGGGTTAGCGAGAGAGAGCGGCGAAAGAAAAAAAAAAGGCTCCTGTGTTCTTCAGGCTTCTTGGACCTTCCACGTCTCTTCTCTTTTCGATTTCTTTTTTTTTCTACTTTCGCGCAGCTTTTTTCCCGTACCGCATGCAGCTTTTTTTTTCTTCTTCTTCTTCTGTGTGTGCAGGAACCTACACACACTCTTTTTGCTGTTGTTGTTGTTTGTGTGTGTGTGTGTTTGGCGCACACGAGAGAAAAAGCACCACCCTTGAAAAAAAAAAAATATTTCGCTTCGCTGTAATTTGAAGACTCGGGCTACGATGCCGCCGCCGACGAACGACCGACGACCGGCGCTGTTATACTCGTTTTGCCAACACATACTACTGAATGAAATTGTTGCGTTGATGTACACGCGCGCACGTGTGTGTTGTTATGTGCTTCGAGGAGGGTTGAGACTGTAATATACTTGAGAGTGCGCGGGAGTGTTAATAGCGGTATGACGGGATCGTTTATAGGGAGATATTTTTTTTTTGGTTGGTTGGTTGGTGGGTGATTGATAAGTATTGAGGTTTTGGTTGATGGATGAATTTGGTGAATGTAGTTTATAGATGTGAGATAAGGATTTATTTTGGTTTGAATTGGGTTGATTTGATTTTTGTGCAACAGACGGTTCTGCAAAGTATAAACTGTAAGTTTTAGTTTTGTCAATGTAAGGACAAAATTAATCTTCTACGATAATTACTTTATGAGAAGTTTGCTTCAAATATTCGTTAACGAAGGAACGAACTCCAAGCAAATTAACGATGTATCAAACTAACGCTACTACAAAATACATCTTCCAACACATAATTATTTTATTAGAGATATCAAGCTCAAAAACAAAACAAAAAGCTAGTTTAAAAAAACGACATTTTCTAGCTTTTTCACCTAGAAAAGCCGCAAAGTGAAACGGACAAAAAACACAGCCAATTACATAGATATCCGCGTAAAAAAGCGGAACACCGCTAAATTACTCGAAATACGGTATATACTTTGATAAAAAAAGATGAAATAAAAAGAAGATGGCAAAATTGATGTTGCTCGTTCCATCTGCGATTCTCGTTGGTTCGTTGCCGGTCCTTCAATATCCTAAACTCGATAGCATCTTGATGGAATGCTACGACGCCCCGACGCGCGGCCACAAAAGACGACCGGCGCTTATACTCTCACGGCTTCTCTTGATAGTGTGTGTATATAAGGTATAGGTATATTATCTGCAGCACGGAGGGATGCGGTTTTTTTCTCGCAGACGCAGCATCATCACTGTTATTTTGTCGTTTACGTCATTATAGGACGAGACAGAGAGAGACCGTCGAGGGAAATGTCTTTTGGATGTAAGTTGATGTTCTGGAGGTTTGGTGAAATTGACGTTGACTTGCAAGATTTTTTTTTTAATTTTAATGGTGAGTGTGAATGATTGAGGATTTTTGTTTGGATTAGAATTTGATGATAATTTTTGTACATTTTCATTATAAAGTTGACTATAATGATTGTCGTTTTGGCTTAATGATAGGTTTTATGAACAAATTTAATTTTTACTATATTATTATATTTGAATCTAACAAAAATTTTTTTGTATATAGATTATATTATAATATGATATAGTTAGAGAGTGCTGAATCTGAATAAAAGTCATAATATTTTTCAAAATATGATTATTCAGCCAAATTCTGCTTGAGGTGAAGTTTTAAATACAATCAAAGCTAAACAAACACTCACAATTATAATCACCAAAGCTTCACTTCGCAAATCTAATTTTTCATACTCTCTGTTGGCTCAAACGCGAATTATCAAAAAAAAAAAAAAAAAAAAAAAATCGTCCGGCGTAGTCAAATCAAGCGATGATTTTCATTTTCGTAAATCATCATTAGTAGAAACGACGTAGCCCCTCCGTCTCGTCGTAAAAGTTAATTTAGCGTAAAAATGAGCGTGCAATCAAAAGCACACTCACACACACACACATACACAAAACTGTAAATCAAGTGCAAAAAGCTTATCAGAACAATCTCGAGCTCGAAACAATTCCAAAAAGAGGAGTCCACACTCAAGAGCCCAAAATTTGCAAAATTCGTCGAGTTATTTATAGCTTAATTGGGAGAAAGAAGGAAAAAAAAATTGTTCGCCCGCGGAAGATATAAGCACGATGATTTTCATCTCTCTCTCTCGCTCGCTCGAGCTATGATATTAAACATTATACGCTCGTTTCCGCCGGCGATCGGCTCGCGATGAAAAAGAACGCGATAAAAAAAAAATGACTCCCTTCTCTTCATGGAGCTTGAAGGCATCCGATCGGCAACAGACGATCGTCATCCTCGTATCCTATATACTTCTTGCGTGTCTGCGCGCTGTCTTTACATACTTCTTCTTTTTTTTTGCGAGCGTAGGTTTTTTTAGCCGCGACTGAAGTGAATAAATGGGTCAATTGTGCGCGCGGCGCGAGTGCGTGTAAACATTCGCGCGATTCGTTTACGATCGCAATGGTTTTTTTTTTCGTTTGTTCGGATTTTTCTGTGTTGTTTATGATTTTTGTGCTGATTTGTTTGAAGATGATTATTTAATTTTTCTTTATTGGGACACAATTAACGGTGTTGCACCGTTTTTAATCGAAATATGAGAGCTATTTTATAAATTGAAAACTTGTCTTTCCATCATATTAAGGAAAAGTCAGAATTTCAATAAGAACGAGTCAATCAGAAAAATGTTAAAGCAATTATTTAAATTATAATTCAAACAATTTCACTGAAATTCCTGCAAAAAAATATACATCTGGCGGGCGAAGTAGAAAATAAATTCTGAAATCACCTAAATATTTAAACTAAAAAAACCTATATTCGTTTGGATCCCCAACAAAAGCATCTACCTACCCCAAGCGAATTGCAATTTTGTAGAAGTAGTCCACTCTAACGACAAAACAAAAAAAGAACGAAGAAATCGATTGAACAAGTCATAATTGCTAATTTAGTCTTATTACTTCGAACATGTTCCCTCGCCGAGAAAGAGCGATCTAATCAAGATCGTAGATCCCAAATACGGATCAGCCATAAGAAGAGCGCATCGTATTCAGTGAGTTTGCATAAATCACACATGCCGGATCCCACGCGAAGAGCTCTGATTTAGATCTACAACAAAGATTCATTCTATAAATATACATACACTAAAAAAAACAGAAGCGGAATTCCGATGAACTTGAAAAATAAAGAGTTTTATCTGCTTATTACCAGAAATTCACGCGATAGTCGAGAGAGTTGCTATCAGCATCCCAACCTCTTCCGATTCTCCGTCTGTCTGTTTCCGCGCTTAACATATACGTTTGGATCCGGATGGGTCATGTCTGTTATAATATGCGGGCAGTTCACACACAGATTGTGTTTGTGTAATAATATGTAGGGAAAGGCTTTTCGCAGTTCAATCGTCGTGTGTATTATAGGGGTGGACGCATTATGCACGATTTTTGTTTATACCTTGTCGTACATAATTTGTGAATGTGAACATAATTTTCAGTCTTCTGAAACAAATAACAAGTTACAGATCCTACGAAATATAAGCGAGAATATAGGCTAAAAAATTGATTTCTGGATGGATATATTTTTCGAAGCCGATCCCTCTGGTGGTTAAATTTCGCATGATATATATATCCGGTCTTAACGACAATATTTATCAGTTATTGTTGAAAAAAGAAATACATACTTTCGTATTCTCAAATGCACCCAAGAATAATAGAGTTATCCAAATTATTACCAAAAAATCGCTCAAAATCTAAAATCAGCTTGTAACAATTATTCTTCTAAAAAGAATAAGATCAGTATGCAACCGTCCACTCACACATGCGCCAATTACGCAATCAATGCAAAACGAACACTCTTAAAACGACACTCGACGACCACACCGCAACAGAGTTCCTTAATTGTTAACTCGTCCAAGAGAGTCAACCATGTGCATAAAGTATACCTATATTATATATGTGGGCCAACCAAATCTAAGAACTGATCTAATCGCAGAAGTTCTCTTCGTAGGCGGGTTGCGACTATATACACACACACACACACACACGCTGTGATGGATGCTGGCCGATGTGCAACGCGGATTAGCCACGACGATTTTTCTTCCGGGGGCCGCCGCCGCCGCTGCGCTCGTTAAGCTTTTCATCCCGCATTATACATATATATACCGTGCGAAATTCGATACTGTTGTACATCATGCACACGCCCGTTAGTTTTTTTTTTCTTTCGGTGAAAAAGAATAAAAATAATAAGAAAGGATTTGGCGAGAACGGTGAGAACTTATTATTCGGTTGTGTCATGATGTTCGTTATTTATTTATATGGATTTCTTTTGTGGAAATAGTTTCCATTCATGAATGATGCATTTTGCGAAATATATATCTAGCTACGATAAATTATCATTTGCTCGAATGGCCTCGCAGAAATATTTACGGATTAAATCCTCGCAAGAAACCGAATTCTTCATGCCCACGTGCGTTCGTTCGATAAAAGAAGTCGAAAGCAAAAAAACAAAAAAAAAATCGTCAACCCGTACGCTCGTCACCCAATTAAGCGGAGTCCTCGCTCGCGAAGTTTTTTTTTTATTTCTTTCAGGAAAGACAAAAAAAAATTCGAAATTCCACCTGTTGCCTCTCTCTCTCTCTCTCTCTCTCTCTCTCTCTCTCTCTCTCTCTCTCTCTCTCTCAAAAAGTTTAAAGATCCCCGAACGATACGGGCATGCAAAAGATAAATGTATATATAGCTAAGTCTCGAGAGTGAGAGCACGTGGAGCGACGAACCGTAAAAAAAAAAATACGAAACTCTTATGTGTATGTGTGTGTGTCCTTGAGCTTAGGGATTAATAACTTTTTCGCGAAGACAAATCGCCACCGCGAGCGACTAAACGAATGACGCGACCCCCGCGAGAAACCGCATTCCGACTAAAAAGCCTAAAAACCTACCTTTTTGATATCTTCATTTTTCGCTGTGTTATATTCAACATGTGGCGAAAATTCCGTATGTGTGTGTATACGGCGTTTCGGCTATATACTTCTTCTTTTTGGGCGACAGGGATTTCGAAAATTGGCGGCCATGAGAGAATTTTTTCTTTTTTTTTCGAAGGACGAGGAGAGTGGAATACGAGTATGCGGTTGCTAAGGGGAGCTACCTACATTAGATGCATTGAAAATGAGGAAGTTTCTCGCTTCGAAATTCGGTAGGATTGTGGGAAATTTTTGGGATACGTTTTTTCCCCAATGGTATGTACGCTCGAGGGATGTGTTTGAAAAGTTGAGGGAGATTAACATTCTTGGCGAATTCAACATTTTTGGGATGTTTGGGATCGATTTTAAGACTGAATTTTCAATAGGATCTACAACTTTAGCTGTCGTAATTTGAGTTAGATTGAAAGATATAAATTCCAGTGCACACATCCTCTTTAAATTAAATTTCAATAGAATATAAAAATTCTTTTAAAAAAATAGTCAAAAAACAAGCAATGAATTAAATTCCAGCACAAATTTCTCTACACAAATATACACAGTCTGTACATGTGACTGGGTCACAAGAGTGTATATATAAAGTCATTTGAAAATTAACACGCGAAAAAGAAAAGAAAGAAAGAAAGAAAGAAGAAGCAATGTCGCCACGTTGAAACGAGTGTTTTTCATCGAGGCACGTCGAGGATCGTTAAAGAAAAAAAGGTTCTCTCACACATATACACCTGCAGCAGACAGAAAGAAGGAGCCGCCACCACTTGCATTTTTTGGAATGAGAAGAAGAAGAAGGAGAAGAAGAAGAAGAAGAAGAAGGCAAATTCACTGAGCAATATTCGGCTTCGAAGAGAGTTGGCTGGTGAAACTTTGTGGCCGTCCGCGTGCGCGCGGAACATAACGTTGATTTAAACCCTTCCCGAAACACTCGACGGGGTAATACGTACGCTGATGATTATAGTGAGAGAGAGAGAGAAGCCCCCATAGAGAGACGCCGGAAATTAAGATTGAGGAATATGATGGCTTGGAGAAACTATGTGCGAATAGATATACAGTGCAAGATGAAAGTATCTTCTGATCGTTATTACTATTAATTTTGTTGTACGTTAATGCGATAGATTTTTTAATTATTTCTTGCGATACCCATTTGGGATAATTAAATAAGATCAGGGTATTAAAGGTTGCAATTATTGAATTACAAGAAGAAGCCAATGCAAACTGTACTACATATTATTGTTAAAAATAATACAAGAAATGATGTACGTTACAATTCTAAACTACTTTTAACATTAAAAATTGAACATATTTATTGTAGGTATTTCAAAAGAAAAATGTGACATCTAGCTAGTTGTCAATATAAATGATTATCAAATAATCCTTCGTGCTTTATCATGAAACTAAATTCTAAAATTTATTCAATAATTCACCTAACAAAACATAGAACGATAAATCCTCATATTACCGATTACAATTAAATTACTACATGTTAAAATACTATCAACTCTTAAAAATTCTCATTCGACAATAAATAAAAAAAATTCGATACTGTGAGGATATTCCCATGAGACGAAGCCGCATATCAGCGCGCGTTTGAACTTGGGCGGACGAAGCATGGAGAGGGACTACTTGCTCTCTCTCTCTTTCTCTCCGCGCGCTTCGCTCGAGGGGCTGTAAATCTGCAGCGTTAATTAGAGGTCGCGGCTGCGCCGCACGCGCTGCTTACGATCTTTATACTTCTTCTTTTTTTTTTTTTCGAGAGTAGCTTATTAAAGTTACGGAGAGCAGGCGGTAATTGATTGTTGAGCGAGTGCCAAAAGGAATTTGCTTAAAATCTAAGTGCTAGTCGTTTTTACGATATTGCCTTGTTTGCGCTTAAACGTGGACCTTTTTCAGGCTTTTTTTGGGTGGTACGAGTTGGTGGGTGGTTCGCGAGATTGTTGATGCTGGATTTTTGAGGGAAGTTGGTTGATGTTTTTCGTAGTTTTTCGTTCATGAAATTTTAAATGTGTAGTTTAAAATGTTTAAGAAAAATCTTAATAGATTACACTCAACTTATGTCATCACTAAGATTCATTATTAATATTATTGAATAATTTACATTCGTATAGAAATAGTATAACAATCACAATTTTTTCATCAGATTATTGTCAAGCGGGAGCCTCTATCGGTAGAACATGCGAGGTAAAATTATTCTTTGTTCAATATTTATTTATTTCTGTATATCGCTTCACAAGAATAATAAAATAAAACAGATTGAACTTATTCTTTTTTTCATTGCGTCAAATTTTTTTTATCCGAAAGTCAAGCTTACAAATACATTACTTTTTTAATGATACTGAAGAATATAAATAACACCTAAGCAGTACTAATTCAATGCTTCTCTTCCAACAATTCAAAATCCACTCCAACTTCCAAAAGAGACCAAATCGTCTACACAATAATTTTTCATGCAAAACGACGAATGAGCTTCAAACAACAAGACAGTGAAAGGAAAAAAAAGGAAAGATCGGTATTGCAAGACGAGGAAGCTAAAAGCGCTCGCTTGTAAGCCGATATAAACAGCGTCAAATGGCATCGACTGGTTTCGTAAATTCGTCACGAATGATGGCGACACACTACGACAGGCAAAAAAGAAAAAAAAAAAAGAAACGAAACTTGCATCGTACGGCACATTCTCAGACACGCGATGCTTCGTTGGCCGATCGCGTTACGAGCGAGAGTAGTAATATAGCGTACGTATTTTGTAGTAAACACGTGCGCGAGCAAGAAAAAGAAAAATCGTTCAATTTGCGCATTACAATTGTGTAATTTCGTCGGGCGATCGATGGCATTTAAACTTTAAAATAAACTCGCGGTCTTTGATCTTCTTGTTTTTTTTTTGGGTAAGCACTGTGGGTGCATTGCACTTTTTCGTTGTGACGGTTTTGCGTCGATTTGTGCTGAGGTTCGCGAGAAAAATTTAAATGTCAATGCCATCGTTTGGACAATGACAGCTAGTGTTTTCGTTTTAGTTTCGTGGTGAAGGTGGAGAATCGAATGATGAAATTTGTCGAACTTTTTTTTTTCGATGAAAAATTGTCCGTTACAAAGTAAACGTTTTTGTTTCACTGCTGATTACGAATCACATTAATCAACCTTTTTTTGTAGATCTACAAAAACACCTACATTCTATTATTTCCTCCGAAGACTCTGACTTATAACTTTCAAAAATGTAGCCATTCGCCATTGTACTCCAAAGTGTGATCCTCAAACTAACTTCAGTTATATTCTAATATCCGTTTTTTACGACACTTCCTCTTCCTTTTTTTTTTACAAATCCCCCATCAATCCTCATTAATCTCTCACGTATATTCGTCCTTCGGCATTGTTTGCCACGGTAAACAGCTCGTAAAAAGATGTTTGTACTGTATTAGTCCTCACGCGCGCGCTCAGGCATTCTTCCCGAGCGACGTGCCAATGGAGAAACTTTTTAGGAGGTCTCGAAAATTTTCTCAAGAGACCCTTCCTATCCTTCTTTTTTTTTATTTCAGGATGCATCCACCATAGTGTGTGGATGGTCCCGTTTTTTTTTTGAGATGCTAACTGTTCAAGGGTAGGTTTTGCCTTCGTTCTTTTAGTTTCTTCTCCAGCGCCGAGCCGAAATCTTCCATTCATTTTCTTCGAAAAGGGCTGCTGCGAGAACCTTTCAGAAATTTCGGGAGGTATAGGCTGCGTCGACTGCGAACTGACTAACACGGAGACTCGTTTTATGAGCATTTAGACTATTTAATTTGTGGGGACTGTTTGCGTACTTTATGAGCTGAGAAACGGAATTGAATTTTGTTTATTGTAACAGCCTCATCCAAAATTTGTTTGACGAATATGTATAACTTTCTATAAATAATATTGATATATTCTTATGTGAAATCTTGTTTCCTTTTCATGATTAACTATACCTAAATTATCAGTATTTTTACGAAGGAGTATTCCATCTGGCGAACCAATTTAGAAGTATCAAAAGTCTGCAGAAGACAATTTGTAATGCTCGTATTTCTCAACTATATACCACTGAAAAAAAAAAACTGCCATCGATCTAACATACAATGTGCCATTTTTCTATACAACAAAACCGATAGCATTTCAAATAAAAATTAATGATAAAACGGAAACTTCCATATTCGACAATCGTATACGTATTATAAGCAGGACAAATCTCACAGTCCTCAAGTGGCGTATATAGAAAAGGAAAAAGCCAGTTTCGTTGCATAGAAAAACAGAAACTGCGCGGCGGAAGCTTGCACACCTTGAGGGAAAAACTGCTTTCCATTATCCGATCATTCGATAAAAACGAAGGCTCGTGAAATTGAAGTTATGATTGTGTGCCACTGTAGCTTTGCCCTTAAAGGTCCCCCCAAGACTGTCGTCGTAAATATTCGAGTGTTTAGAAAAGGAAAAAGCCCCCCCCCCCCCGAAATCCGAGTTAGGCGCACAGTACCGGGCTATAGAAAAATATCAGCCGTGGAAAAACCTTCGGACCTATTTTCCACGTAAAAGCTTGCCCCTATATACATAAGTTGACAAATTCATCTCTATACGCGATCGTAAATTTTTCGACAATGCGCGTGCTGGTGCCGATAAAAAGTAAATAAAAGTGCATTTTATCGACTTATTTGCGTTTTACGAGCGTTTTATTAAACGTAAAATTGACGGCTAATTGATTGTAATCATAATATTGTTAGGAGTTACATTGTAATCGAAGAGATGCAGGAGTACTTTGAAAAAGGTTGTAAAAAAAATTTTTTTTTTTTTTACTTCGGTTACGAGAAGCTTACTTTTTGAACTGTATAGATGGCAGTATTACACTGGGATTATTTCAAGTGAGATCTTTATTCTTATTAGTTATTAACGTACGATTGAAACATTTTTTTCATTAATCTTTAAAAGCGACTTAAAATCAAACTATATTATTAATAAAAATATCAACTAAGCTTCATTCCTCAAAAAAACCAACAATATCCCCACCGATCACAATAAATCCGCGAAAAATCGATGACAACCCAAGAAAAAAAAACGACTAAAGAAAAAAAAAACTCGCTCAACCCCCAACGAATCTCCACGTAAAATCAATACCAAAAAAGAAAAAAGAAATATCGATCTCGTTTCCACTCATCGCCGAGTAAAAAAAATTAATCTCCATTAAACCAACAACCCGCGACAGAAAAAAAGCATCCAGAAAGAATTTCAAAAGAACTCGCCGAATCAAAAAGCATTCGTGCAGTTGCATCGATCGTTACACTCGCTCGCCTTTAATAACCATTAGAGTAGATCTGCAGGCGCAACAAGCGGCGCAACAGTCTCCGAAGGGTGTATATATAGAGAGCAGATGTTTTCTCATTGTCATGCTAAAGGCTCTCGGACGACCCCCTCTAACGTCTTTTACTTCGGTCACATCGTATATAATACAAAAGCCTCGTTCAAGTAGGTATAATTGTGCAGAAAGTCTGCACACACATACGCACATGTGGTTCTCTTTGCCCCCTTCTTACTTCGTCTTATTCTCTATACCTTCCTTTCTGCACCGTAGAGTGATTTGCAATTTTTTTTTTTTCAAGGGGGTTGGTTATATAGCCAGGTGAGCTCGATGCTATATCGAGTTTCTTCGAGAGGTTATGATATACTCATATAATTTTTTAATGCCATACCACCACCGAAGAAGTACCTCTTGTATTTTCATCGACGTGGAACGAAAAAAAAAATAACATTGGTTTATTACATCGAGAGTAATAAATTTTGAATAGGGAATACGTGTCGCGTGCGCGTGAGTTTTGGGTCATTAAATTTTACGACTACGACGAGGACTGCTCAATTTTTTTTTATTTCACTTCAGTTTGCACTTCCAGTCATTAAGTTTGATGCTCTTCTTTTTTTGTCCTTCGACATTGTTGTGGAAACGTAAAAACGTTTATGGATCACGAAAAAATGTAGAGCGAGACGATACATCATTTTCACGGAAAACGCGTAATAACTCGTCGTATATAGGTATACCGCGAGTGAATTTTATTTTATAGATACTATTCTTGCAATGGGGAGAGATACGTGTTTGACAGTTTGATTGAAACGCGGTTGAGTGAAAAAAAAAATTTGGTTCAACATTTTCTCTGTATATCGGGGTAAGGGAGAGAAGGAAAACTGATAGATTAGAAAAAAAGTATGTTATTAAATTTGTCGTGTGGGAAATCGGCTATTTATGATTGAGAGGAAGAAAAGAAAAAAAGCATTGCTTTGATTTTCATTGCACTTTAATTTGACCGCGTATAACGGTTTTGGTAAATGAGCTTGCATTGTTATGGTGAGTTCTAATGAAATTTTAAGTGTAATTTTTTATTTATATACCTTCACAATATCCAATAATTTTTTTTAGCAACTTTAACCAAAATTCTACCCTGCAAGCAACAGTTTCTGCCAATCATCATCATCATCCACGCTGCCCGTACCAAAAATACAGTCTCACCCTCCGAAAAAAAAGGTAAATATATCTCACGTCCAAAGCTCTGGCATATATGCAGATGCGTATACGCTCGTTTAGCAAAACTCTCCCTCCCTCGAAAAAAAGGTCACTAAGCAAATATAAGAAAAAAGTAACCTCGACCCCCTATGGGCATTTACTCGTCTCTCGCTTCTCTTTCGAGAAAAAAAAAGTGTATATACATACACACCCCGTGCAACAATTGTTCGCGCGTAGCTCTCGATTCGATGACTTTTAATTCGAGCTATATGCTTTTTCTCTACTCCGCGAAAAAAAAAAGTCAGTGCCGTGCCTTTGCCTGCACGTATATACATATACAACAATAGGTACAAAAGTCGTGCCCTTCACAATGCCAGAGACGACGACGGCAGCAGCAGCAGCAGCAGCTGCGATTTTTTTTTTCTTCTCCAGACGTCTGCGACTTCCCTTCGTTTATATAAATGACGTAGGGGGAGAGAGAGAGCGAGAGAGATTTCGTCGGCGAAATTACATCGATCTTTTAAGAAGCTGATTGATGCCAACGCACCCGCACGCGACACATTTTCGTGTATTGTTGGGTTATGGGCTTACCGCATATACTGCGTGTACGAGGGGATTTCTATATAAGACGTTTGACTTTTACGATCTATGGTTTTGGAAAAAAAATTAGCTTTTTCTTTTTTTTAATTTTTGCGTTGGAAAGTTACGAGCTTTCGCAACGGTTGGTAAATATATATATGTAACGGTTGGTTTCTTGGAATTTTGGATGTGATTATTCGTGAAATTTATTGGAATTTTCAGCGAACATCTGGATATAAGTGAAGTTATTGCACGATCTTCAGAATATCAAGATTGAGTGTCCCCCAACTATACGATATCTTTGAAAAGTCGTTATACCCAACTACAAAAATTATCTCCCAAACACAATCATATAAGAATAATAAAGCACACACAGTTAATCGAAAAAATTACGACATGCTCACTCCTTAGCCATTGAAAATCGATAAACCTTATGTATATATGTATGTCCCCGCATAAAAGTCATAAACAATGATTTTTCCCAAAAGAAAAGCTTCTCTCTATCATTCACGCCCTTCATAAAACACACGAATATAAGGAGAGAAAAAATCCATATAGCGATATATATCGGCTGTATACACATAAGAAAATCAACCTTCAAGCGAGTCGACCCTCACCTTCCTAAGACGCGTACGACACGCGTCCACATCGCCCTTCTCTCTCTTCAAGAAAAATCGTCGGGGCATATGCCACATATAGTCGCGTGGCACACCTGCGCTCACGCGCTCGCGACACACACACACACACACACACACCTGGTATATATATAAGCGTCGTCTCCGAAGGAAAAGGAAAAATTGAATAGTAGTAGCGAGGGTCAAGGCGCGCGCGGCCAAAACGTCATTAAATCGCTCGACACCTGGCGTTGCCAGCCGAGAAGCAACGGATCTATACAACCATTGAAAGAAATCTTTCTCTCGCGTGAACGACACATTATATTATATTATATTGACTGTTATTTACGGGGGGGTTATACAGAAGGAGACTTTTTCCTTCGAGTGGCCACATTCAGTGATTGGCCGAGTAATTGAGCATCGATTTTCTCCCCTGCACGCGTATTATATGAAATTTTCGATTTTTCCGTGCGGAAAAACGTCGTTAAATTTCGGTCGGTTTGACCGGCCCAGTTGATTTATATACTATACGTATATACCGCGGGCGGGTAGGAATACTTTGTCGGTTATAAAAATTTTTATTGCTAAATCAGTGACTTCGATGTTTTGGGTAATAAAAACGGCTGATTTTTTTTTTCTTCATTCTCTTGTGCACCTGTAGCTTGTAATGACACGTCTTGGAAATTAGAAGGTGTCGTTGGCGAGATGACACCTACAACGAGCTGCTTATTACAGTCGTGAAATGACACCTTATGCAAAAAAAAAAAATAAATAAAATATTCGGTTTGGCGTATCATTACCACAAGATAGCAATTATGTAGATTCGAATGAATAAAAAAAAAAAGACGCACCCTAAATGGATTTTCAAGAAGAAAAAAAAGCTGTTTACACACGACAATTGCAATGAATTTTTTTTTTGTTCAACGGCCGACCTTAAAAGCACACGCACATATATAAGACTAATCGCCGATAAAGCAAGCGATAAACGTCTAATTTAGCCGATTCCCCCGAGAGATAAACAAGCACAATCCGATATACTTTATCGCGCCCGAAAAAAAGCTTTTTTTTTTTAATTTGTATGTGAACCAAGAAAAAAAAAATAAGAAACGGTGTGTAAAAACGTGCAGCATCCGCATCCCCAATATGCGCGCGCGCGCGCGCGTGTGTGTATACATATATCAAGCATTAAAAAAATTTTTCACGAAGCTCAACGTTCTCCCCCCCTTCTCGAAAGATCCGTTTATGTCCGTTGGAGACACACACACACATATACACATACATATACATACATACAGTTGCAACCCCTCAACTCTCTTACAGTGTAACCGTCTTGAACATACGTCGGGCTTTCTTGGCGCGTGGCAGTCGCACGCGTTTTAGTATTTAATGCGGGGGACGATGCATATACACCTTAACGAGCCGCATGAATTTGCATTTTTATTGGGGGGAGTATGAGAGAGAGAGAGAGAGAGAGAGAGAGAGAGTAGCTTTTCACCAAGTGTAACTGGCGTTTTCCTGGCGCGTGACCACTTGGAATATTGGGTGATGATAGAGTTCTTTTTTTTTATTATTGCTGGACTTTTAATGAGTGGGTGAGTAGTTTGAGGGTATGTTTATATCCTTTTTATGTGTTGTAATGTATGTGGCTTTGGATGGAGGGTGGTGAATGTTGCCTAACAAATCGGACGAGGGGGTATGTGGTAATTAATTATTGTACGTTGAATGAAACTTGTGTACATTGTGAGTTATTGAAAAAATACTAATAAATATCGAAAAATCGAAAGTAATAACTTTAACGATCTCTTCTTCCGTACGAAAAAAAATGATTTTTAGTTCACTTAGAACCTCATCTCGGCACGGTCATTTCACCAAATCCTACAAGTATAATTGAAGAAAAAAAGCAATTCCTCAGCGGATATAACATCGTCATCTAACCAACGTTATAAGACTCTTAAATGTAATTCTAAATGACGTCTGATGTCCCCTTGCTCCAAAAACTTCGTAACGATCGTTTTCTCTCTCTCTCTCTCTCTCACGAAGACGAAGTTGGCTTTTGCGCGCAAGGACCGGAACGCCGTCAAACCGTTGGCGCGCTGCCACTGCACACGCACACACCTCGACGGGGCGGTTTTGTCGCGCGCGCGCGAGGGGGAATGTTTATTAGCCGGCTCACTCGCTCTCTCTTTCCGTTGACCATTGTATTATTATAGGGCGCGCGTAATATAAAAGTCTCGAGCTTATTTATGGAATTGTGTTTGCGCGTGCCGTTTGACGAGGATGATGAGCTTTTCTCGTTTCTTTTTTTTTTACTATAAGAAGATTTACTGTGGAATTAAATGTAGTTAGTATTTTCGATAATTATTGAGCTTTTATCACTCGATAAGGAGTTAAATCTTTATTGACTTGACTCATAAATCCCTCAATGATTATCTCCGCTAATGGAGAACGTAAATCAACGACTATGTTGATAAAAACAAAATCAGTCGACGGTAGCAAAGTCAAATGATTTCGAGCATCCAGTTTGCACTTAAGTCTCGCTGCCTCTTGGAACTGAATACTCTGAATAGTTATTCCAGTCATTACAGAAACAAACCATCTGTGGTGTGAGAATGAAAATTATTAGCTAAATTAAAAATATAATGGACGAGACAAAAGTAAACGTTACAAAGGTATGTGACTGAGTTATCATAATTCAATCATTATATCTAAAAAATATTATTTTTAGCAATATAACTTTCCACGAGCAGTGATAATAATCATCGTCTTTCAATATTTTTTGAAATTCTCATACAGCACCTTGCGAGGTAAACGAAATTTTTTAATTATCAAAAATCAAAGAAACGCTTAAAAAAATCATATTCCCTAAATTATTTTCTTATAGGTGTCTTACCTTTGTATTTCGTCGACGTTCTCAATTATGAAGAAAACGAAGCTACTATATTTTATCATCTATTTAACATGTTTCTGTTCACTTTCTCGCTGATCGGTGGAATCATAGCCGACTCCTATCTCGGAAAGTTTAGGAGCCTTGTTATCTGTGGCCTCATATTCGCCATTGGATTGCTACTACTTTCAGTCACATCAGTACCATCGTTACACTTACCGTTACAGTATGCTAAAAGAACAATTAACTTATTTTTAATAATCGAATAAAAACCACAATAATATATTTTTTTTTCTCTTAGAGTATTCAGCATTTTCGGACTCATCGTTGCTGCTCTCGGTTTCGGAGCTGCAAGACCATGCGTCATCGCTTTCGGTGGAAATCAATTTTTATTACCCGAGCACGAGAAACAATTATCGTTGTTGTTCATTCTCATAGCCGTCGCGAATAATGCTGGCTCGACCACTGCTTTTTTCATCTCTCCGGTGCTTCGAAAAGATGTCACTTGCTTCGGACAACTCACTTGTTACTCGCTCGTGTTTCTTCTACCGGTGATTTTAGTATCGCTTGTGACTGGTAAGTTATATTCACGTGATAATATGTAAAAATCTATAAGTTCAACTATCTTGTTTCAGTTGTTATTTTGTTGACGAGAAAGCTGTACAGAATTGAGAAAACAGAAAGCAACATTATAGTGACAGTTTTCAAATGTATAGTTGTAAGTATAATATTCTATAAATTCCGCATTATATATATATAAAATCAACTCTATCATTTAATCAGTACGCCTTGTATCGAAAACTGACGTCAAAAGAAAAACGTGAGCATTGGTTGGATAACGCAGACGACAGATGCGAAATTTCGCTGATCGATGATATCAAATCCATCGCCAAACTATTGAAGCTACTCCTGCCCTTAACAATATTTTGGACACTTTACAGTGCTCAAAGCTCCATGTGGATTTTTCAAGCTTCGCGGATGAACGGCGAAGTGGATGGCTACGTCATCAAACCCGATCAGATGCAAATTGGCAATCCAATATTTGTGATTCTTCTCGTGCCGTTATTTCAGTCTTACATTTACCCGTTTTTAGCTAAATTCTTCTTTGTCGATACGCCTTTGAGGAAAATTACTTTGGGTTGCTTTGTAATGGCGCTCGCGTACTATGCGTCTGCTGCGTTGGAGTTTAATCTTGAGGTAGATTATATTTATTCTTAAATACTTTCGTGAATTGACCTTTTGGATTGATTTTAGTTTACTTATGCGAAAACTCCGGTTAAGGGTCTTGCTCAGTTGAGAATCTACAATACCCTTGATTGCTCGGTAAACATGACAATTGATGAAGTTCAGATTAAAATTGACAAACTTGATATTTGGAAAAATATAAGTATTTCAACTGAAGGGCTAAAGCTTCTTAAATATGAAGCAAATTTCAACGGTTGTAACACGAAAGAATTTTCGCAAAACACAAACTTGAAAGGTACGTTTTAGTTGTTAAATTTACTTGATTACCTTGTAATATATTTAATGATTTACAGGAACTTTGGAAGTGAAAGAAAATCGTGCAATTTCGTGGGTTATAGCCAATAAAAGATTAGATTATAAATTTGAAGATCGCGTAGATAAATCAATGTCTGGCAATCCCCTGATTCGCACTTTGATTTTTATAGACGACGATTTTGCACAAAATTCTTCATCTTTGAGTATAGTGAAAAATCAAAAAACTTTAGAATACATTGTAGTACCTAAGAAAATGTCAGAAACACAATATAAAGAAATAAACCACGGAATATACGATCTGTACGTTGACGATCGGCTCGTCCAAGCAAACTTCGCTTTTAAATCTGGAGGAGTCTACACGATTTTGGGTCATATTGGCAAATCATCGGCAACCGTGCATACCGTAACAGTAACGGAGCCAAATTCATTGCATATAATGTGGATATTGCCGCAACAGTTTTTGCTATCCATGTCCGAAGTGCTCGTTGACATTACTGGTATGGACTTCGTTTATTCTCAAGCGCCTCCCAGCATCAAATCATTTTTGCAAGCGTTTTGGCTTTACTTGTCTTTCTTCGGTAACTTAATTATCATCGTCGTTACCAAAGCTCAGTTTTTCGATAGAAAGGTAATTGAAAACATAATGATCTTTCAATGATGATTGCCATCTGGAAAATTGCAAATTTTGTGTTCAAAGGTGTTCGAGTTCCTGTTGTATGCTGTGATGATGACAATCGGCACACTGATTTTTGGAATATTAGCGAATTTTTACAAATACATAAAACTATCTGAAAAGTAAATTTCATTTTTCAAGACCCACGTGAAAGGAAAAGAATGAAAAAAAAAAAAACTAATTAAAGCGACACTTCGAAGAAAGCAATCAGCATTGCGTTTCTCACACAAGAGCGAGAGACTATGCGCATACCAGGGAGTCTTGTGTTTTGCGTCGATAAGGCGCGGACGCCGATAGCGCCTCGTGGAAAAAGTTCTCGAGAAAATGTAAATGACCTTTTCTCACTTTTCTCAATAGGATGCCCATTTATTATTTTTTTTGTAAGGTTCCCGTTACTGGGAAAAAGATGTAGGCATTCTGCTATTTAATCTTGAAGTTTGAAGTTATTGACCAAAAATAATAGTTTTGAGTACAGCTAATGTATATTACCTGTTCATTAAGTGTTAAAAAATTGAGTTGATCTCAATTTACATGAGATTTTTTAAATTTTGTACATATTTGAATTTTTTAGATAATAAATTTTAGTGGATTTTTACAGATGTTGTTTGTTTATCAAAAAAGATGCTCCTCTAAGATTTTTCCTCTCCGGAATGTCTGCCATCAGTTAGAGTTCCTAATCAATTCTAAGGCTTTTCCGAATTGGCACACTGTTGAAAATGTTCTTTGCGTTACGAAATTATGAGCCGATGAAGTCAGTGATCGAAGTTTTTGCATGTGGCACGTTTCAACAAAAATAAAGATTGCTTATAATATTGCTTATATATACCGACAAATATAGCAAATATATATAACACTCAACGCGATTCTATAATGCATAAAAAAAAATTAAATTAAACGTAAAATACCAATACAGACCTTTTGCGAAATCATATTTTTGATCGACGCTCAGTAATAGTTCGTGATCGTAAACTCACCGACAAAGACTACTCAATTTACGACCATTCAGATTTTATTTATGGATGATAATATTTATCAATATTTGTGGAACTAAGTTCAATTCCATGCGAAAACACAATAAAATAATTTTAAACATTCTTAAATTAGATGACTTTTCAAAGGTTGTAGACGAGTGCTTTCTCTCTTCATAATTACGTATTTATTCCTGATAATTGAATTATTAATTGAATTGAAATTTAATTATATTTATATTTGAATAACTGAATCAGTAATTCAATTATTCAAATATAAAAATATCTATCTTACAAAATCATTTCAATAATTAGCCATAAAGGGAATCATCCATTATTGTAAATGTTTACCCGCATCGTGTAGTTTATGATAAATCGATTCAAAAATTGAAAATCTTATCAATTATTTTCATTTCATTTACCTCCTTTATCGCAAGAAGTCAGATGGCTAATCGACAGTATAAAAGAGTTCATTATTTGCACTCTCAAACATTTCAGTCATAACTTTGACTTGACTGCGACGTTTGATTACGTGAAGTATTTTTTAGAGAACCTAAATAATTTATATTAACGTGGCAGACAGTTATAAAATATCTTGAAGGGATTAAGTGAAACATGAGCACTAAAAAGAAAAATATTGAAGTAAGTAATAACTTCATTTAGATACTTGTGCAATAAAGTGAAATTAAAGTGTGACATTTTTTTTTAATGTGACGTGTGCGAAGGGAAATTTTCAATACGCTTGCTTTTTTCAAATATGTGCGAAGTTAAACTTGCACCAATAAAGACGGCAATTGAAATAGAATTAAAAATAAAAATTTCCTTGTATTTCGACAAAGTAAGAAGTTTGAGTTTCCAAGGCCAGCATTACATACACTCTGTACTTGAATGATCAACAAATACAATCGAAAGTAACTCTGAAACAAGGTGGCGTATACACTGTACTAGGGCATTTCGAATTCGTCGAGAATAGTCCGAATAGTTACTATAACTCCGTCAAATTCAATGCACATATTTTGGATATTACCTCAATTGTTGCTGCTTTCCACTAGTATGGTAATAATCTTCCCACTAACTAATGAATTCTTGTATTCTGAGGCGCCTTCTAGTATGAAATCGTTTATGCAAAGCTATTGGAGTATTCTGCTAACTTCAGGTCATTTATTAGTCGTCTTTACCACAAATATCATCTTCTTGGATAGAAAGGTAAATTAATACGTTTTTTTTTCGAACGGTGATTTTTTTTATATCAGCAACGTATTATACATTTTAGGTTTTCTTATTTCTGTTGTACGCTGTACTAGTGACTATCGGTGCGATAATATTTGCCCTAGTAGCCAAAACTTACAAATATCGGCCAATGATGGCAATTATCTGATAGAAGGACGATGTACCCGCAAAAAATTTGGAACAGCATCTCGAGTGATATAGAACGTTATGTAGCATCAGCGTTTTCTCGGGATGCAACTCGACTGCCAGCAGCAAGGATATTAGCGCCGATAAGCGAAACTCGTCCAAAAATGCCAGTCGACAATAAACCATGAATCGATCACGCAACGCTAGGTACTCTTCTAAGCTCTCTCCATTCACATACTCGTGAAAATATTATTTGCGTTCCGAAATTATTAGCCGATGAAGTCAGCAATCGAATTTATCGCGTGTGACGCGTTCCAACAAAAATGAAGACTGATTATATCCTCTCGGGAGTCTGTTCATTCTAGTTCGGCTTTCGAATAAATATTGTTTGCTCAGAACTTTTGAAAGCAAAGAAAATTTCCAACAAAAATCAGTGGACCAATTATTTTAGATATGCAGTATTGGAATTCTCTTAACATATTTTACGTTGTTATATTATTGTTATAAGCTGTAGTGATGACCATGGCATGATAATATTTGTCCTACTAGCAGAAGCTCACAAATACCGACCTATATAGCTAATAAAAAATAATACTCAACAAGATTCGATAATCCAAGAAAAAAGATTAAATTATATGTAACATATCAATATAAACCTTTCACGGAGTTGTATTTATGATCGAAGCTCAGTAATTTATTGCTCATGATCGGGTTTTGTTTTTAAATCTTTAATCCTTAGATATTATTTTGATATTCAAACTCACCGACACCGACAAAGACTGCTCAACTCACGATGTTTCAGATTTTATTTATATATGATATTATTTATCAATATTTATAGACCTAAGTTCGACTACATTCGAAAACGCAATAAAACATAATTCTAAACATTCTTAAATTAGATGATTGTTTCAAAGGTTGTTGACGAGTGCTTTCTCCATCTCTTCATAATTAGGTATTTATTTTTGATAATTGAATTATTAATTGAATTTAAAGATGATTATTTTTATATTTAAATAATTGAAACAGTAATTCAATTATTCAAATATATACAATATCATCTTAAAAATTCGTTTCTATAATTAACCATAAAAGAAATTAGCCATTACTCTAAAAGATTACCCGCATCATATAATTCATAATAAATCAAGTGGAAAATTGATAATCTTATCAATTATTTTCATTTATTAACCTCATTCATCGCAAGATATCAGATGGCTCATCCACAGTTTAACGCAGTTTGGTGTTTGCGCTCTCAAACATTTTAGTCTCAAATCTGACTTGACTCCCATGTTGATTGCGTGAAATATTTTATTTTGGGAACATAGATTATTTAATATTAACGGCAAGCAGTTATAAAATATCTTGAAGGAATAAAGTGAAAGATGAATACTAAAAAGAGAAGTGTTGATGAAGTAAGTAACATTTCATTTTGATACTTGTGCAATTAAGTGATTTTATCATAGTGTGAACTATATTTTTTTATATTACGAATGTGAAGGTAGGTTTTAAGTATGGTCGCGTTTTTTTAATGGGGTGAAAAGTTGAACTTGCACCAATAGAGACTGCAATTAAATTAGAATTTAAAAAAAAATGAAATTTCTTTCTATTTCTATAAAGTAATAGTAATTTTATTCATTTTGCAGAAGTTTGACTTTCCAAGGTCTGCATTCATTATTATATTTGTCCATTCCGCCACAATGTTTTGTGAAAGTGTATTTACAGGTAAAAAAATCAGTACCTACTAATATAATTTGCTTTTCCAAAGGCATACTTCAAAGATAACATCTTTTAATATCAAATATTAAACAATGTAATATCGGAAAAAATCTGCGTAAAAAAAAATTTTTGTTTGAATTTTGTCAATAGGTGTTCTACCTTTCTATTTGGTGGATAAGTTGAAGTTCACTGAAAATGAAGCTACCGTAACTTTTCATGCTTTCCAAGTGTTTCAGTATATTTTTTCAGTAGTTGGAGGAATACTTGGCGACTCAAGTTTTGGCAAATATAAGGTTTTATTGTACAGCTATTTGCTGATCGTTCTAGGCTTTATTATACTATCGGTAGCTTCAGCACCGCCGCTCCATTTGCCTTCACAGTAAGATCAAAATTTCTTGAATAAACATTAAATGATTTAGTTGCGCCCATATATTTATGTTATTCTGTTCCTAGGGCGTTGACGTTGCTTGCTTTTAGTACTGCATACATTGGCTACGGAGCTAGGGTACCATGTACTCGCGCTATCGGAGGTGATCAGTTTCTATTACCCCAACAAGAGAAACAATTATCACTATATTTCGTACTGGTATTCATCTTCGTAAGCATTGGAGTAACGCTGGCGTACTTTGTTTCACCGATTCTTCGAAAGGACGTCAATTGTTTCGGAGAACTCAGTTGTTATTCTTTAGTATTTGTCGTTCCTTCTGGTGTTGTTCTAATTGGATTAGGTAAATTTTGCGTGTCCGTGATTAACTAGTTGAACAAATAATATCAAGCACTCAATTGCACATCTCATTTCAGTAACGTTTGTTGCAACCAAACGATTATTCAGAATTCGCAACAATGAAGCCAGTATTACAGTAAAAATTGTGCGATGTATTTTTGTAAGTACTCTAATCATAAGATCAAGGGTAATAGGCATAATATTCATCAAGCACATCTGCATTTTAGCACGCGCTGTCGACAAAACTAAAGTCGCAAGAAAAAAAGGAACATTGGTTGTACTGTGCAAGTGATAAATATGAAATAGAATTTCTTGACGATATCAAGCCGGCTTTTCAGGTTATGTTTTTGTATTTGCCAATTATTTTATATGGGGCGGCTCTCGGAGCCAAATCTACAACGATGGCTTTTCAAGCCACAAGAATGAACGGAGAAGTGGCTGGTTATCTAATAAAACCCGAGCACGCTTTTCTTGTAGAATCGGTTTTTCAAATGCTTGCTCTTTCGGTTTTTCATTACTATGTCTACCCATTTCTAGCTAAATATTTTCGCGTTGATACGCATTTAAAGAAAATAACCATTGGCATCTCTTTGGCTGCCTTGTCTTACTACCTGTCCAGCATTGTCGAATGGAATCTGGAAGTAATGTTTACATTGTTGTTTGATTATCTTACAAAATATATTACTTATAAATCACTGTAATTTATCAGACCACTTACGCGCCAAAACCAACAGAGGGCATCGCTCATTTGAGGATTTATAATACTCTAGATTGCAAGGTAATTGTGACCATTGAGGAGCAAAAGATTAGTATCGATGAGCTTGCGATGTGGGAAAATCTTAATATTGTGGTTACCGATAGAAAGATATTTGAATTCAGTGCAGATTTTGAAAAATGTGGGTGGCAACATTTTTCGTCGAAAAAAATTTCAGGTAAAAAAATTCTACATTTTTATGTCCTCATAACAGTACAGTTGTTTTGTTTATTCTACTTTAATTAGCTTAAGTAGCTTAACGGAATGAACATTCAAGTAAATTTTTCCTATAACAATTCCAATGATGTTTCATCAGGTAAATTTGATGTACAAGAAAAGCAGGTAATTTCGTTGGTTTTAACCGAAGATTGTTTAAGTTACAACTTCGTAGATGATAACAGTAAGTCACAATCCGGAAATCCCTTGGTACGAGCTTTGATACATAAGGGCACAGATGATAGTGAAAAAGTTACAATGAAGATAATGAGGAACGGAGAAGTCATTCAGCATGTAGCGATTGATAAAAATATCACAAAATCCGAATTTGTAGAAGTGAATCACGGTACATACACTCTGTACTTGAATGATCAACAAATACAATCGAAAGTAGCTCTGAAACAAGGTGGCGTATACACTGCACTGGGGCATATTTCGAATTCGTCGAGAATGGCACGAATGGTTACCGTGACTCCACCAAATTCGATGCACATATTTTGGATATTACCTCAACTGATGTTGTTTTCCGCGAGTACGTCTATAATTATGCCACTAAGCAATGAATTCTTGTATTCTCAGGCGCCTTCTAGTATGAAATCAATTATGCTAAGCTATTATAATATTGTGCTAGCTTCAGGTCATTTAGTAGTCGTTGTTATCACAAATAGCCATTTCTTCGATAGAAAGGTAAATTAAATCGATTTTTTTTTTATTTTTCGGCATAAAATTTTATTCTATCATCAACTAAATTTTAGGTTTTCTTATTTCTGTTGTACGCTGTAATGGTGACTATCGGCACGATAATATTTGCCCTACTAGCCAAAACTTACAAATATCGACCTATGACGGAAATTATCAGGGAGCAGGACGATGCACCCGCAGAAAATGTTGATCAGCATCTCGAGTGATTATAAGGTCATGTAGCATCAGCGTTTTCTCACGATGCAACGCGACTGTCAGCCAGCAGCAAGGGTATTAGCGCCGATAAGTCGGAAAGCCGATAAGCAAAACTCGTGGAAAAATGCCAGTCGACTCTCTTTCTCTCTCAGCCGTTGTTGTGTTTGAAGAGTCTTCTCACAAAGTCTGCCGAGAGAGAGAGAAAATCACAGCCTCTTCCGGCTAATGTGGCTTTTCTCACTCTCACCAAATGGGTGGCCATTTTTAAAGGTCCGTACTGAGAAAAAGGAGGCGCCTTGCCGGCAGATTTAAAGGCCCATAGCTCACTTATCTCAGCGTGCCTTACGATGAATCGCTTCCTCATGGCTGGCTATTGCTGAATTTTCCCGAACTCTTGAAGACCGAGAGACCTACCTCCGACTCATTCTTCTCGGGAAATAAACCAACAAAATTTTCACTTCGCAGTCAGAGAATGGACGTGCGAAAAATTCTATTCGAGGCTTTGAGGAGGGTGGAGTCTGACTGATTTTGCCTGGCAGACAGGATTTACGGTGGAAAACAACCGTTGTTTTTCTTTTGTTTCGAGACTTTTCAATTTTTGAATATCTTAGTGTAGGTAGTGTGTGTAACAGGTTTTCTCCGGTCGGAAGTTTCAAGGATAACGCTTTTATAGTTCTCAGACTTAGAGCGTGATAATCGTGCCTTTGAAGTTTGGAACAAAAACATTTTTGTGTTTTTACGATGTAGTTTGAAGAAAATCGTTTAGTTATGTAAACGAAAAAGAAGTTGACTTGTCACACAATACAATATTCCAATAAAATTAATCATTTCTGTAATCCTTATCTGAATTCCGACCTATTTCCATCGTTTGAAAACAATTAAAGCACATAATCACCGAGCAAATAATCTACGAAATTTCATAACTTCTATTCCAATTCGCTCGTGCAAACAGGCTTCTCTGCAGCAAAAAAAAAAAACAAAAAAAAACAAAAAGAAGCCTTTCGCGATAAACGTAACTTCCCCAGCTGTGCAAATCTACGATAAGCGCTGTATACGTGAATTCCCTCGCGACAACAGTTGAAGTTGCATAATCTGTAAGCAATGGCGACCAAAATATTTAAAAAAAGCACAAAAAAAATTTTTTTTTTTTTTTTCGACATCGACTCTCGTTTGAATGAATTTTTATCCAGACGCGCGTGCTATATTTGCCATCGTGCGAGTTCCGCCCCGACTTTTTATCACCGTCGACGGAATTCTCTTTCTCTCTCACTCTCTCAGCTGTTATACGTTCTCGGAAAGATCCGCGCGCAGTCGTAAAAATATAATATGCGTATAATATCGTCGGAGTCGGAGGATACGCGATATTTGTCAGGATAAACAAATCGAAATTAAATGAGCAAAAAGTTTGACGACTATATTAGAGGCGAGAGAGCGCTCGGGTCATATAGTGGGGAATTGAGACTGCGTGAGAAACTCGGGGTGCCGTCATAAATCAAAGCTTTGATGCGCTTTCGATGAAGATGATGAGTACGCAGATGACAATATTGATCGGATTTTTTCTGTCGGGAGATTATATTTGGAGTTTATATGGCGCTCGACGGTGCATGGGAATATGTCGAGCTTGATGCGATTAATAGAGTCCTGAGATTTCGAGCAAAAAAATATATTTGGATTTGAAATGTAGTATACTAGATTGCTCTCACACGTCAGATTTATACAGTGTGAAAGTGATGCGTGTCCATTTGATTTATTTGATGTGAAGTCATGTGATGTATTATATAGGTAATTTTTCGGAGGATGTGAGAACTTCATTTGAATATAATAACAATTGTTTTTTTTTTCGATAGCAGTTATAATTTTCTTAGCAATAAATATTACAAAATCATTAAAAGAATAAAATATGTTGATGTAATTGTTGAATAAAACTGGCTAAATTTATTTTTTTGTAAAATTCAATTAATCAGGTAACCATTTAAAAAAAAATAGTGTGATTCTGCAAATTCGCCGAAAAAATTCCATAAATCAAAATTTTTGCGACGTATTATTACGAAATGTATTCATCACACTGTATAAATTTTACAGCGGAATGATCGATCGATAACTGCAATTTATGAAGTAAGAGTAATCATCACTCATCATTATCCGTCGTTATTGAAAAAAATACAATGATAATATACATCATGAAAGCTCAATCCATCCTCGATATACAAAAAAAAGCTGCGGTTGAAATATATTGGCATTTTATTAATCCGGTCAAAATTACACACGCAAATCTCCGCGGAGCAAATCTTTGAATCTAAGAGGCCTCTCAGTAGCCAAGCAAACCCCTTCAAAAAAAACTTTCAATACCACAAGAGCCCCAAATAAAATTTCTCTTCAGACTTCTCGTTTGAAAAAAAAAAGTACACGAGAGTGAGTGAGAATGAAAAAAACTCACAGTCTCGAAAGAAGTATTAGACGAAGTTCACTCCGTGCCAAAAAAAAGAAGAAAGTTGAAGTACAGGCACACAAACATTCTCGCCGCGGCTTTATCGAGACAAAAGGCCGACATGAAGAAAGCGAGAAAGGAAGAAAGAAATATATAAAAGGGACACACACGCGTGTGCGCATTATGAGTTTGCAAACCGCAAGAATTCCCGCAACAGACACACTCCTCGTTTCGCGCGCGTTTTCATTGTCGGCTTTTTGCGCATTTAGTGTATTTATATTATGTAGGTCGTTTGTGATGCTGCGGTAATTTCGATATTCGGCGATGTGATTTAATGGTTTTTACTGGCCTTGAAGTTTAATTTAAAATGAGATTGACATTATCTTCCCCATTTTAAAGAAATTAACTATTTTTCATCCATAACATTTGCGATAAAAATTATGAAATTCAAAGCCATAACTCGAACTTACATTACCACCCACGAATAATATCATTCTCTGCTTTAGCTGCGATCATCGCAAAAATAATCCACGTGATTGCAATCATCTTCTCAAGCTTTAACACTTGTACATCAAATTCAAAATAATGGACTTATATTTGCTGTAAATTCGCATCAGACATACTTTGCTACGCATCGAAAGCTCACGAAAAGTATGTCAAATTTCACATCGCTCTCACATAAAAATCATGCGTAAAAAAAAAAAGCTCGACCGCAATCCTGTATAACTTTTTATGATTCTTCACAGCTGATATTTGCCATTGTGCCAAAAGATTCTGCATTCCGCGGTTTGCTCGCACTTATGTAAGCGTGAAGCTCGAGAAGTTTTCTAACTTTGAAAGCTGCGCATGCGTGTGACATTAATTGACATTCAAGTTCATCACTCATTTAGACCGAACGTAAGCACTCGTATTATAGTGTTGAGTTGACATTCTTTCGTAGATAATGAACTATTATTTTGTTTGTTAATCGAAATTTATTAGAATTATGGATATATTACAACGTTTACCAGTCGACAAATGGACCGTGCTGAGAGATTCTTTGAAACGCAATTGGCCAAAATTCGCTTACGTAGGTATATAATATTCAACTTGTTATTTTTCATGTTCGTGCATGACTACATATCCATTTGTTTATACACAGTACTATAATTTCGTACACAACTCGATCAAATGGAAACGAAAGGATCCAGCGGTGAAAATCGAATTCTACTGTCCAGAGGCTAAAGCTGACGCTGGTGTATTCGTCAGTAAATCAAACGTCAGTGTTTTGCTATACGTTGACATTGATAAATATATATCTGACTTTACAACTGTGTACTCGTCTCAATTTCAGCATGGAAGGAAATACATAATGCTATTTTCGTACGACGAATCGACGAATCTATTTCGACGCGTAATTCGCGAAACGAGCCGGATAAATTGGAACGAAAAGTGCGTATTCTATTGCGTGCACGATAATATTAATAAGATTTTTAGAGAAGTTTTTTGTGGAAGAGAAAGAAAGGAAAAATATTGCCGACTACGAGCAGAACGTCAACTTGAACTTTCTCAAGCCGAAGGATGAATGTTTGAAGTTAAAAAAAGTAGAGTGAGTAAACAATAAATTATTTTATTTCAAATTTTTATACGCAAAATTATCTAAACTTATTTTTTTTTTTTACTTAGAGTACCTGACGATTGCGAATTGAGATGCATAGACGAATCTCACATTCCTCAGATCCATTCGCTATGGCCACATCGCGATCTCGATAATCCCGAGCAGTCGCTTGAATTTTTAACGACAATCAGTCGTTTGAACGGTGGCTATGGACTTTTCTTGAAGAGAGACAATTCAATCGCCACTTGGATATTGCAATGCAACTTGGGTGGGTTAGGTATGCTGCATACATTGGACGCATACAAACGTAAAGGTTACGGAAAAGTCGTTTCGTTAGCGATGATGAAGCATATCGCCGAGAATGACGATATCGATGTTTCGTGCTATATACTCGATCGTAATTTACCTTCGCAAAAATTATCTAAATCGCTTGGGTTCGTTCACGTGTCGTCGGCTGCTTCGTATTATATGAAACCGAAAAGTATTTGAATGCATGACATAAATATATTGGCTAATTTATATATTTACAAGTGTTAGCAATACCCAAAATTTTCCACAAAAGTGAACAAAAGCGCAAACGAAAGTAAATCCCGCAGACAAAAGAAATAACTTCGACTGTCATAGTCATTACACCTGAAAAAGAAAAAAAATCGCGCGTACATTCCAAAGCCTGATCCCTCTTTCCCTCTCTCTCTTTCCACCGTGATTTTCGGTAAACAGGAAGCGCGCCGATGCATGGAAAAGTTCTTCTGGCGAAGGAAAGATTAAAAATCGCGCGCGGAGGATTTTTCTTCGAAGAGGCCTCTCCCAAAAACCGGACCAAAGAGAAAAATCTTGATGCCGAAGAGAAGAGGAAATAAGGATGGAAGAGGAGGACAATTATAGAAGTAAAAGAGTATAGAGAGAGAGAAAGTTTAACTCGTGTGACTGTCTCGTTCGCGTGTTTTGGTGTGCAAGGGAACCCTTCCGCGATTATATCGTGGAATTTGGTTTTTCGCAGGTATATAATACATCGGCTGTGGCTATACTTTGTCCGATGTGAATGATCAAATTTATGTCTTATAGAATTTGATAAAATTAATCAATCGTTGAAATCAACAAAAAATACCGCGAAAAAAAATTAACCCCCCCCCCCGTAAAGATAAGAAATCCGTCTAACGAAGAGTGTTTAGATTCCATGCACATTTATTGAAGCCAATTAGTTAGGGTCGGAAATTTTAAAAGAGAGGCAGGAAGAAGGGAATGGGACGAAAAAGAGCGAAATAGTTAAGTGCACGCGTGTATATATATGTATATAGCGAGACTTTCGTTTTCGCTCCTTTTGATGCTCTCTCTGACTGCGTTGTGTGTGCTTGTAGTTAGACAATGGGGCAGCAAGCAGCAAGAGTCGTCGGCCCATTGAGACAATTGGCAATTTTCGACGCCGAATATCCGTCGGAAGCATCGCGCGTAGCGCCCACAACTCTTTCTTGGTTTTCTCTCTCTCTCTCTCTCTCTCTTTTTTAAACCCTCCTTATAGCTCCTCGCTCGCACTTATCATCTAATCACTTGCCTTTCTTCGGACGAATTGCCGCCTCTCTCTCTCTTTGCCGACCATGCAATCAATTGCAATACGTGCAAGCTTGTTTAACGACCTTTACGTTATAATGTACGCTTAGCTCGTTTGAAATGTCGATCAGACTTGTTATATTTATTTTTTAATAAAAATTTTTTTTCTTTATCGATCCTTTTTATACAAAAAAAAAACAATCGATCAAATTTGGCAATTCGAAATTTATAATTACAATATTATAATTTAGACTACCGATACCCGCAATTCTCGCCTAGTAATCAAGAACATATTTCATTTTTTCCGATACAACGAATGACTCACATTGCACCACACGCATAAATGCTCGATATACAATTTACCATCACTAAAAGAAAAAAGTAAGTACCTATACACGTTAAATAATGAATAGTTTCGTATTGCAAGTCGAAACCACGTGCTCAGCAGCGGCAGCGAAGTAGTCGAGAAAAAAAAAACAACAAAACCATCTATCAAACAAAAAAAAACACGAAAGAGAGAGAGAGAGAGAAGAAAAGGAAAGGCAACAAAGTCACACACACGCACACATAATAATTACGGCTGAACCCTCGGAACTGGTAAATGCGCGCGGCGGCATCGCTTGCACATGACGCGCTCTTTTATATACTTGCAAGGCCCCGTATACATTAATGCATATATTGCAGACGCAGACGACCAGCTGCTGCTACTGCTTGCTGCTTCTATACCGCGTCTTTATAATACCGTCTCGACTTTTCGATCGTGCGAAATTTGTACTTTGCGAATTTCACCGTGTGGTAAGATTAGGCGAAAACTATTTTGCACGCGTTTGAATAATTGGACACCTTGTGTACTTGCCTCGTCTGTGATTACCCTGCATTCATATGAGCTAAGTGACATTTTTGAGAATCATATTCTCTCTTCTGATAGTACACGAGCTAATAAGAAAAATGAAGGGTTAAATCAACGAGAAGCTCGTTATTAAAAAAAAAAAAAAAACCAACCAGGCAGTGAATCACGCAATCGACGACACGCGCGTCACTGAAAAAAAAATGGAAAAACACAACAGTCCCTTTAAACCGTTAACCAAAACAGAAGGACATTTAACCGGATGTCTCGTTAAATTCGAGAGCTCGGCAAACATAAAATTAAAAAAAGAAAAAAAAAAACAGCTGATGTTCGACTCCCACGAGCTTGTGCACCCCCTAAAAAAAAATGCGTGCGCATCTTTATACACGTGTAAATTAAAAAAGAAAAAAAAGGGTATGCGTAATACACGCGGCGCATGTGACGGCATTCGCTTATCAAAATAGTAATCATAGACGTGCCTTCCCACGAGACTCGTGTAAATTTACGATGAGAGAGTGTAACACGCATATAGGGAGGTCAGTTTAGTTTTGCGGCCAGCTGCGGGACATATATATATATATATAACGTGTGTCTGATTTCGTGTTTTGCCGAATATATTATTTTTCGCGTCGCCAAAGGGTTTAATGACTCTAGCTGAAGGAAATATATTGTGGGGTGAGTTTTTTGTTTTGTTTTGTTTGGATTTGCTTTGAGGATCATCACTGTGGATTTTAGTTCGCGTGAGAATTTTGTCAATTAAATGTGTAAGTGTCGCGTTAATGTTTCTGAAAATGAAAAATGTTTTATTTAACATACAATATTATATTTTGTTGTAATGATAATATCGAACACGAAATAAACGAATTTCAAATGTAAAGTAAAATTATTATAGTACGTATGATCTCACGCATGCGCAATCTGTACAGATCAGCTGTGTGAGTAACTTGTTGATAGCTCGCATATGGGTGGGCAGTTCGCTCCAAACCACGTGCTCGCGCTTATCATGACTCTCACATGACCGTGTTTTTAACGCCCGCTGAAGAATCGTAAAATTGTATTTGGTGTGAAATATTTTTATCTCAATTGATTACCATGGATATATTGCAAATTATACCGATCGAGGAGTGGAGTTTGCTGCGAGATTCTCTGAAACGCAATTGGCCAGCATACGCCTACGTAAGTTCCGGCAGGTCTATTTGGAAATAATATTGTTGCAACAAATTCGTGTTTACTTTTAGTATTATAATTACGTGAAAAATTCAATCAAATGGAAAATCAAAGATCCTTCGGTGAAAATCGATTTCTACTGTCCGAATGGCAAAACTGATGCTGGTGTTTTCATTAGTATAGCGGACGTAAGTTTATTTCATTTTATTTTCCATGATGACTATTATAGTAAAATATATATTCTGTTTATAAATTCTAGGGTGCAAGACTAAGTTTATTCTTATTTTCGTTTGACGAATCCAGAGATTTATTGCAAGAAGTTCTACACAAGACAAATTATATAAATTGGAGTGAAAGGTTTCTCTTCGCTTGTGTTCACGAAAATATTTTCCATTTGTTGAAAACATTTTTAGAGGGTGCAAGTAAGAACAAAGGTTGCGAGAATTACAAGTATCTCGACAATTATTGCTATCTAAAATCAAAGGAAGATTGTTTGAAAATAAAAGTGCAGTGAGTAAATTGACGTATCTTATCTTATCTTTGAGTTGCACATCATTATCAAAGATATAACTTAAATTTCTCGACATTACAGAGTTCCAGAGGAATGCGAGTTGAAGCGAATAGATGAAACTCACGTACCATTGATTCATTCGCTTTGGCCTCACAGAGACACTCAACATCCAGAAAAAACCCTTGGGTTTCTGACTGAAATTGCAAAACTCAACGGTGGTTACGGACTTTTCTTGAAAAAAGACAAATCCTTAGTCTCGTGGATTTTCCAATGCAACATTGGTGGTTTGGGTATGCTGCAAACTTTAGACGAACACAAGCGAAAGGGTTACGGAAAATGTGTCGCGCAAGCTCAAATGAAATATTTAGCCGAAACGGAAGATATAGACGTTACTTTGTTTATCATTCAAACCAATCTGCCGTCGCAAAGATTATTCGAATCGATGGGTTTCAAGCGAGTCGCAGCACCCACTTGGGTTTACGTCAATCCGTAAAAATAATTTGTATTACAGAATTTATTTTTCAACGAATAAATGATGATTCTATCGTCTTAATTAATTTCATTTTATATCGACGAATAGAATTCTCAATCCCAAAAGTTAATTATAGAGACTGATTTGTCAATTTAATATGACCCACAATCATTAGTAATTTACATAATACTTATGTAAACAATTATAATGAAAGAGAAACAGGGGTGACTCCAGAGACGGGTGATGGGGGTGATCCCACCCCTGAGCTTGACAATTATACTTGAAAATTTTGGTACGCGATACGCTATCTATTCGTACTCTAGGAGTTTGCTAAATGAACATTGCAACTACTTGAGATGAGATTAGCGATACCATAAAATCGAAGTAAACTTGCTTAAAAATTTTCATCATAATGTTACGTAGCTCTTGCGTGCAAAATTTTCTTTATACTATGAAGTTTTTTTGTTGTTGGATTAGATGTTGAGTAACACCTAAGCAATCCGCTGAGGGCTGGGACGTGTTATCAAAATTTTAAATGACACAGATGTTTGATAGGCGCATCTTCAAAATTGAAAATAAAGATGTTTATTGTTGCAACGTTTCGTCAGTAGTTTTTCTGACATCATCAGGCTATTTATTTGAAACAAAAATATGATACAAAAGTTTAGTAATCCACCGTAGAATATATATGTACGATCGCCCCCCTGACATGCGTGCCTATGGATACGCTCCTGAAAAGAAAGTTGTTTACGTTTTAGATAAAGATAAGCGAGTTACTCGCTGGAGTCAGTTTAGTTTCGATTCGATTTTTCACGTCAGTTGCCACGATGTCGGCTTCGCAGACAGTTCACTGACTCTGCTGAAGGAAATTGCGATGTATTGTAGAGTAAATTTTAGTGTGCTTGTTTTATTGCTTATTCATTTTTTTTTATTAAAAAATGAATAAGTTAAGTTGAGCGAGATAAATAAACCTTCAAAATTCTATTTAAAATTTTTACACATGTTGGAAATCGAAATAATGAATCCCTTTCGTGTATTTTAAATTATAGTTGTGAAATAAACAATTGTGAACAGTTGTAAATTTAAAATTCAATTTGAATTGAACAAGAGCAGTTTTTCATACTTGCCTAAGAATACGAAATATCATTATCAGGAATAATTACGACTCTTGAATAATGGATATACTGCAACCGGTACCAATTGAGAAATGGAGTTTGCTGCGAGATTCACTAAAACGCAATTGGCCTGCGTATGCCTGCGTAAGTTTCAACCGATCTATTTAACACAAAAATCACAAAGTTTTTTTTACACCAATTTCGTGTTTGCGTGTAGTATTACAATTTCGTCAGAAATGCAATCAATTGGAAAACCAAAGATCCTTTAGTGAAAGTCGATTTCTTATACTGTCCAGGTGGTAAAACTGACGCTAGTGTTTTCATTAGCACTGAAAATGTAAGTATAAACGTTTATTTCCTCAGAATATGATTATTCCAATTGAATTCATCTTCTCTTGACATATTTCAGCATGGAAGAAAGAGCTTTCTATTATTCGCATTCGACGAATCCAAAGATTTGTTACGCGAAGTACTTTGTAAGACAAACCGGATAGATTGGAGCGACTCATTTCTCTGTACAATCGTGCACGAAAATATTCTGGATTTAGTGAAAACATTTTTAGAGGGAACTGGCAAGAGTAAAGGATGTGCAAGTTACTCGACTGTTGATAATTATATCTACTTTATGTCGAAAGAAGATTGCTCGAAAATAAAAGTGGAGTGAGTAAATCGTATAATCTTATCTTCAAGTTTAGTATGTTAATCCATAATCCATTAACGCCTAAAATGACACGTTCGAGATCTCCGGTTTTGTTGTTAATTCTCTATGGCAAGTTTTAATTATTCGAAAGTACCTATGCCGCCGTATTTTTTTACGTTCTATCCAATGGTGTACTTAAAAATATTCAAAAACCAATATTTATATTTTTGTTGCAAAAATATTTAAAAAAACATAGATTTTCCCTGTTAGAAATGATCACGAATAATTCGCGAATTTTTCGTGAATTTAATGGGTTAAGAGCGTCACGCTTTAAAT
>JAWWMK010001009.1:0-36591 GCA_035047105.1 Galeopsomyia nigrocyanea
TAAGAAATGGATTGTTAATAAATAGTGTTTTAGAAATAATATGTACCCTAAAATAATAGTATCACTTTGTTTATATTTTCAAAAATTGTACCCATTAATCATGTACGCTGTATTGGAATATTGTATTTAAGCACAATAAATTGTATTTGAATTAAAAGTGTAAATGTCATTAAAAGATTTTTTTTCTTTTTTACTTGATCTTGTAATGAATTAAAAAAGTTTTATCCTAATGACAAAACCGGTTTTAAGAAATAAAAATTATTGAATAAGTATTTTAAAATAGTAAATTTTTGTACAAACTGAACCAAAAATTCATCGATTTTCTTTTGCAATCGGCGACGGAGATGTTTCAAATATAATTTTTTTTTAATTTGTAAATTCTTTTTAATCACAATTATTCAATGAAATCGATGCATTTCCACCATGTATATGCAGTAAGCTATCAACAGCAGGTTTCCGCAACAGCAGGCGGCGAGAATGGCTAGTTAAAATTTTTTTCCCATCGGGTAGGTTAATTATCCGAGCGCGCAAACCCTGTATATTATTAATTTCGATCGTATACGAAAAGTTTTCTGTGTGCGGTCGGGTAGCAGCGTCGTAACTATCGATAGCTGATAATTAATTTGTTGATTATAACTTTCTAATTTGTTTTTCTGTAATATATTATTTTGTAGTATTATTGGGATTCGATATTACGACAGCTGCGCGCAGGACAATTTGCTTCTGTGAGTAAATATTGGAAGGCGTTCGGTTATTTGTGGTAAAGGAGAAATTAATTTCACAGACATAAATTTGTTCGAACAATATACACTTGCCATTAGTAGTCTCCTTTATTTGTTACTTTCATATATGTGCAAATAGAAAAAGTATTGATTTCTTCAAACACTTGATTGATTGGTGTGTTGTAGGTACTAAATTTTTCGACTTTGAAGGTTAAAAATGAGTTTGAAAATTCCATTTATTTGCAGCCAAATACCGTAATATGAATAATAAACATAAAATAAACAGATTAACAAAAAAAATTACCCGATAATTCCCGGCACATCACGATCATCAAATCAGAAATAAGGGTATAAACAAGTTTTTAAAAAAAGGCACAAAAAAATTGCTTCATCTAGTTGTTAATAATGCGTTCTGCGCGGAGGATCAGTGAGCCATAAAGGCTCTTCTTGTCGAGTGAGCTGACCTCATAATTATTATGAAGTAGGTCGAGAGAGGTGCGCGCGCGCGGGCGACCGAGTCAGGAGCTTCATCGAGTTGACAGTGGCAAAGGTAGAGCTTTTAAAGAATTCCACATCGATCGAACCATCCAACGAGAACTCTCCTCTGCCCGAGCGTTGGAAAACGTCGTACTCGAGAGGCTAAAAGGATACATTTAATGCTTGAATACGGTTGTTGCTGCTGTCGAATTGGATGGCAAATTGATTGTTGAATTATTGATAAGATTTCCCTGCGCTAGGTGAATATTTACTTATTTCGTTGCAAGTGATAATGTAGAAAGGCAATAATAAGAAAATCAATTTGCGAGAATACAGTTGCTATGCTTATTTTGAATTTTCAAATTCAATGTACATAGCGGCTATTGTGACTCATGAAATTTCTTCAATCACTGCAATGCATAATTTAACAGCTTCAATAAAACTCAATGAGATGTGTTTGAGCTCGATAGCAATAGGCAATTCCATGCATTTCCAACATGCAGATATCCAAATGATTAATCCCACCATCTCTTTCTCTCCTGAAGAAAGAGTCTCGAAGGGTCGTAAAGTTTGCTCGCCGAATTTAACGGGCAATCGTAAACGTAAGGGAAGGCGAAATTTCGTTTCTCGCGCTTGCAGAGAGCGACATTAACGAGCGTACTCGTCGTAGTCTCGGCCCCGAGAGCCTTAAGAATGTGTGTGATAAACCCGCCAATTTCGCGCGAATGAACTCGAGAGCTATAAGGAAACTGTGCGGGCTATAGTGAGGGTTGGACGGTTAACACGCTCGTTAGCTGCGCTCGCGCCGCGTAAGAGAGTAAGTTTCGGTGCGTGTACAAGCCCCCCACTTTCCCCATTTTTGTTAAGTGGCTATACGCGTAAGTACGCGCGTGTGTGCGACTGTGCGCGAGCTTGAAAGCCGCATTTGCAGTAAGGGTTTAAAAAAAAACTTGCTTTCGGCTTGTTGTAAGTTGCAATTTGCGAAGTCGTTGCTTGGTGGCGCATATTGTCATACTGATTGCAACATTCGTTAGAAATAGTTATTGTTACATGACATAAGAGTGTGGTTTCCGATAGTGATTTGTAAATTAGATAATTGCTATTGTATAAAGATATTTACATCATCAAATTCGTAAACTCAATCTTGATTTATATACTGAATCTCAATAATGCTCTATCGGGGTAGTACCACCTAAATATCTTACCAAACCACATGCCATCAAAAATAAAAAAATTTTACATTGCCAAAAATCTTGCTTTAAGAATCGAAAAAAAAGAAAGATAAAAGAGGAGAAAAAACCATTACACCTACAACCTCAGACGGGTGCGCGCGCGCATCGTACTTTGGTGACTCAGCCACCCTCCATCTCTCGGAGTAACCCATAGCTAATGGCTCGGCAAAATCTTTCTCCCTTCAGAAAGCTCTCGCGATAAAAAAAAAAGAAGAAGAAGAAATCCTCTACTTTCCTCTACAGCCGCGATTGATTGAGTAGAGAGAGAGAGAGAAAAAATCTGTTTGCGCGCGAGATTTGTTTGAATTTATCCCTCGAGAAAACGATGTTGTTTTATCAGCGACGACAACGACATAGCAGAGCTTCCGCGAGCGCAACTTAAATTACTCTCTCGAGCGAGTGTGCACCGCGGTGCATTTATCAGCGACTCGAGCGAGCCGGTAACTTCGACAATTATAGCAAAGCTTTCTCACTCTTCTCCGGGAATTATTGTTTGAGCTCTATCTCGTTATAAGTTGATTTTTAATTATCGCTCGAGCTCAAATAATTGCTTATGTCAGACGTGGTGTACATGCGAATTGCGTTTGCGAATCACTGTCACTATATACTTGCCCTCGCCGTTATTATTATTTTCATTCCGCGTAAAATACAATCGTTCGATTCGTTGCGATAAATAATAATAAAGCACCTCGCGCGTGATATAGTTATAGTGATTTACAGGTGAAACAAAAAGCAGCCCCGTATAATAAGCTATTAAAATTCATGATCGTCGTCGATCTGTGTGTTTGTGTGGGATGGTGTTCGATTCGTCGAAAAGCGTTTCCATAATAAAGTAAACATGAATAATCTATCGCGCGCAATAGCACAATGCGCGAGAACGCGCGGCGCGGTGCTGGCGATTTAACTCTGCGGTCTCATTTTCAATCATCGTTTGAAAAGCCCCGCGAGCATTATACTAATAAACGCCTCGTGCCGCGGCTATTTGCTCAAAAGCATACACAGAGAGAGAATTGAAATTGAACGGTGCGATTTAATTCGATGATCGTTACAAAGCGAAAAATCTACATGGATTCTCGCGCGTGTTTGTATATCGACGTGGTATTTACACTGTTGCCGTTTTTTTTTTACGCTGCAGTGAACCATTTTTTTTTGTTCTTTTTTAATTGAATTAAAAACTTTGTCCTTTTTCCGTTCGGTTTTTTTTTTGGTTTTATTTAAAAACGTCGAGCAAACGCAATAACGCGGTCTAGAAAAAAAAATAGAAAATGACACACTGCCTGCAGGGCTACAGATATGGGATGAAGAGAGAGAGAGAGAGAGAGAGAGAGAGAGAGAGAGAGAGAGAGAGAGAGACAGAAAAAAAAGTGGGACGTGAAAATACGCCAAAATAAACAGTCAACCGTCAATTCGCTGCTTGTTCTCTCTCTCTTTCTCTTTTCTGCCTTGTAGTCGCGGTCGCAAAACTTTTGTCCCGTTCGCTGCAGCGAGGTTGTAATGCTGCGTTATTGCGCGCGATATCCCCTCCGATGTTTTCAGGATTATCCAGGCAGGCCTACTTTTTTTTTTTCTCCCTCTCCCTCTCTTTCTCTTCATTTGCCTTCGACGATGTTTGCCCTTTTCTTCTGATTCGTTTTTATTTGCGGCTTTAATCAGCCTGGCTAATCAGTACTGGTACTGAGATTTTTATTCTTCTATATTTTTTTGTCCGCAAATTACAGCATTTTTCTTTGCTACTGGCGGATATTTTACTTTCAATATAAGAATATTTTTAAGTTTGAATACTGGCGATAGGTGGAATTTCATACATTCTTCAACAATTATCAATTGAATTAGCAACTGCTAAGGGATAAAAAAATTGTAATCTTTGAAATTTTCGTTTACCTGGTCTTTGAGGTACCCGTAATTATCGCGAACCTACTAAAATCAAGCAAGCAAAAAAAAACAAACAAACGTGTAAAACTTTCCAAGAAAACGCTAGAACTTCCGTAAACAGAGCCAACCCTTTGAGCATCACCACAGGAGTTTCGGGGAAAGGAGGGAGGGTTGTGTCTTGATTCTTAACAATTAACGCTAATGAGTCTAATATCTCGAGAGCGCAAACTCTCGGTCTGAGCAAAGTGAACTCTGACGCGGTTAGACTAGTCTAAACGCCTAACGAGAGGCCAAAATTTCTCTAGTCTGTAAATGCAAGGTGAGGGGTTGGGAGCAGAGGGGTATGTAATTATGAATTAAGCTGTTTTGTGCGCGCAACACACTCAAGCTGTCGTACAACCCGCGCTTAATGGATTAAGTTCGCACTGCGCGCGCATTGTTAATTGCTCGTGTGAGAGAATTTTCTTCCGTTCTTCTTACGCGATCTCGCACGGAGACCTATTAAATTAACGAGCCAAACGACGCGAGAGAGTGTGTGTTTACGGCTTGACGCTGTTCGAGTGCCACCACCACCACCGCCACTCAACGGAATTGCGAGCTCGTGGCTGCGTGAGACAAAGAAAAAAAAAAGAAGAAAAGCTCGCCTTTCTTTTCTTCTTTTTTAACTTCGTGATTATTCTAATTCGCAGTTTTTTTTCTGAGGAAAATAACTTTCGAACGCGGGATTAGCGCATGAGAAAGGCTTAAGGAATTTTTTTCATCCGTGATCTTTAAGTTTTTATAGACTTCGCGCGGAGCTCGCGAAAAAAAAAGTTCTCGCTTCAATTTTTTTTTTCTTTCAACTGCTTTTTTTCTGCTGCTGCTGCTGCCTCCCTTGTTTTCGTATTTTTGCCCGCGTGCGAGCTCACGTACGACTACGCTAACTACCCTCCAACTCTCTCTCTCTCGCCCAACTACTTTCTTAGCTTCGCCGTCCAACTTTTTCTCTATTGTATTTCGCTCCAGCGTTACTTTACGATTTTCCATGCAGTTTCGAAATGAAAGGAGGGAGGGAGAGAGAGAAAAAAAAGGCGAGGATGGAGAGACAAAAGTTGCTGTCGCCTCTCTTTCTGTTTTATAAATTCACTGGGCGTAACAGTCGATGCGACTTTTATTACAATAATGGATCGTACTTTGACTTACCGACAACCCGACAGAATTTTTTATCGCGATTGAGAGAAGATAAAAATATCTCGTGATCGCATTCAATAACAACGCATCGCAAAAAAAAAACAAAAAGGCAATCTCTCAGAAAGGTCCGTTCGAATAGCCATTACCCTGATGTGCACTACTCCTACAATTGCACATCGATTGTCCTCTGTCTCTCTCGAAAGCATCCAAGTGGGCCAGAGCGGCAGGCAGGCAGGCAGCAGCAATGACGACGACTCAACGCATCCGCTCCAATGCAAATGTCGCGTGGTCTCGACTCCTTATACGTGCCTCGAGTGCAGGGACGATGCGACGTCTCTCTCTCTCTCTCCTCTCTCTGAAGTTTCATCGAAGTTCAGCAGCCAAGGGCTGGCAAACATCGTCGAAGCAGCAGCAGCAGCGCCAGCGGTCGTACTAGTAGTCTCGGTTTTATTGAGTTTGGACGTTCGTTTGGAGTGTTTAAGTATGGCAAACTACGACTGGAATGGTTACTGTTTGAGGTTGAACGAGCACTGCTCGGGATTGTTATGGTTTTCTGACAGCTGCTGTTAAATCAACCTCGCTGTTTTTTTACGAAGATTTTTTTCATCGAGAGCTAGAGATTTTTTTGTTTTAGAAACACGCAATTTCCCGAGAATAAAGAAAAAAAAAATGAGGGTTCTAAAAGCACCGGATTACTCCAGTGGCAAATCAAAACAAACCATCAGGCCGAAATGAGAGGCAGAGAGTCGTAATTCGAAGCTTACCGAAGAGCAAAAAAACAAAAAAAAAAAAGAGTGCACAAAGCTCGAGGTATATACCCTCAATCAAGCCCATTTCCATTCTTCGCTGAATGAGCTCGACGTCGTCGTCGTCGTCGTCGGTGGTAATAACGGGCCTCTCGAAGAACCTTTTACCTACTATATATACATATACGTATAGTGCGGCATTATGCGCGCGGCACGCGAGAGAATCTCCCACTGCCAACGTCGACTGTTTACCGGATAATGCCGGCTAATTTCCTCAGATAATGCGACCTTCCCTCCCCCTCGCGACCCCCCTTCCTCGGCAAAGCTTACGAAGGGAACGACTATACTCTGCCTTTTCTCTACCCATACCATTCCTCCTTTGTCATCGATTCTATTGCCACCACTGACTCGATTGCCTCGTTTTCGCTGATTCAGGTGAATGATCGTGTATCTCTTTCTTTTCCTTTTTTTTCTTTTGTTTGCTGTTTTGGAAGCTTGGATTTCTATCGTTGATTTATTCGCTTTTTGTATTTGAAGAGATTGATCGAACATTGTGTAATGCAGTAGAATGCATATTTTTGGTAATAGAGATCGTTAATGAAATATTTCGCCGACAGATGGGCTGTTAAATTTTTCTTTATAATTAAGCAGAATGATCGTTATTCAATTATAAAATGAATGGATTTTTCTGTATATAAACAAAATTATTCACCGTTACAAGAGTATTCTTACGTAAGCTACATAATGGTCATATTTGCATTTAGATATTATATAAGCAACCTTTTAAGTATCAAATTAAATCTTCAATAACATTTCACAATAACGTCTCTGCAACCATTCGAGAATAAAGAGTATCACGCAATAGCATTCTCTTTCACAATCAAACAGCATCTCTCTAACCATCCGCTACAAAGTTTTATTTTTCATCTCGGTCAACACAGCCCGAAGCGCTCGCAACTGGCGTTAGCATAATATCGCGCGAGATATCTTTTTCTCTCTCAGCGTGCAAAAAAAAAAAAAAATAACAAAAAAATAAAGTTCATCGAGCTCGCGCTGAAATTCATGCCGGCCAGCCATAAATAACTTTTCTCTGTGGGCTTCGCTCGAGTTTTCTCTCTCTCTCTCTTTTTTAATATCACGGCTTTGACTTACTTTTGCCCGCGCACACAGAGAGAGATAAGCCTTGCAACGATGCAGCTGGACATAATCCATCTACAGTTAGAGAGAGGGAGAGAGAAAGCCGCAAGTCCTAATTCGTTATCACTAGAGAAGTCTTATCGTTTGGCACGGAGGTCCTTCACGCGAGCCGCTCATTTTTGCTCCCTTCTAATGTTACACACAGTACGCTATCAGTACATTCCCTCTCTCTCTGCTTTTTTTTCCCTTGCTTTCTGGAAATTCTCGTTGCACGGTGTTTTGTCTTGATAATTATTCTCGTGGCTTTAATGCGCGTTGTAAACGAGCTGCAATTGCGATACTACGGCTACGCCTCGACACTTTTCACCGGTTCTTTCTTTCTTTTTTTTTTACTATCGTTGGAGTAAGAGAGTGTATTATATAGATACACTACGATGGGGATAATGAGCTGTTTGTTGCAAACGACTGCACGCTTCCATTATCTTAATTAATATTGACTCGAGGTGACGCGTATAGTAGTTTTCTGTACTTTCCCACACAGCAGTACTAAAAAAGTAAGTAATACGATGTCAACGAGGTTTTCTTTCTTCCTTTTTTGTTTTCAATTGGACTAAAAAGCTTTTAACTTTATTCGCGATGCGAGATTATTGTTCGATTTTGCGATCTTCTGTATAAATGACGGATGCTTTTACTGTTTGTTAACGAATCTGATATTTTCGTATTTTAGGCTCAAGAGACTGTGTTATTCCAATTTGGTTCATATTTGTCAAAAGATGAAAAATTATACACCCATGTTACTTTTTGAAAACAAGTTGACATTAATCCCATTACGATTCGCCTGCGACATCTAGGAATAAATTCAAAGCAATACTAAATAAAAATCAGTGCGGAACTTATGCAGCAGAAGATAAAATGCAGATATATAATCTGGAAATCGCGTTAACCCGTTGAGTTTACAGCCTAGCGGGTACTAAATCACGACTGCGGGAGGCGGGCTGTATGTGCGCACACGAAAAAAAAAAAAAAACAGCGAAAGAAAGAATAGAGGGAAGACGGTGAATTTTTCGCGTGAGAAAAACGACACGCGGCGCAAGAATGTAGAGAACGTGGGATTTCTCGATAAAACACGAGCACTAACACATACACACATGCACACCTTTGTGTGAAAGAGAATTCCCGCGTGCGACTATGCGCGAATACCGCGACGAATATTTCCGTACTATATGCTCTGCCAACGCGTTGTGTTGAATTGTCCACTCGCGCGTAATTTCATTCCGGTGCGTTGGTGCGTTTGCCCTACTGACGAAGTTACTTGTTTCGCTAACTCGTAACGAGCTTCGAACTGAGGTCTGCGCCGCGGCTTTTTTATTTTTTTTTTTATTTTGAATTTTCATCATTTAGGATTGCGCTGCTGCACTGCTCTGGAGTTTACAACCAACTTCTTTCTGCGTGGAAAAAAAAATTTGGTTTTTTTTTTCGTTCGTTTTGGGGGTTGAATTACAAATCTGATGTGGCTTTCGTGCAGTTTGCAAATGATACAAAGGGTGTACGGAAACTTTTTGCGCGTAGTTAATTTTTATTGGTACGAATATTTTGTTTTTGAAAATTGTTGAAACGTATTTTTTTTTTCGAAGTAACTAACAAAAAATATTTATAAACCACTTTCATTCACGTTTCATACCCTACATCAAAATATTTTGATAAAACACTCCATCCCCTAGTTGAATATTTCAACTTCACTCTCTGCCATGTCCACGCATTAAAGTAAAGAAGAAAAAAAAACAGCAACGTTGGCGTCACCTTCCCCTCTTTAATATTAAATACATCGAGTCTAAAATTACAGCGACGCGCTCGCAAGCACAAGCGACATGTTCACTTCGAGCTGCGCATACGTAATGCAGCGAGATATCCCTCTTCGATATATTTCAGCGGTTCGCCCGCCACTACATTTTGCCGGATGCATAAAATGGACGGAAAGGCCTCGCATTTTCGCGCAATTTCGCCGCCCCGTAAGTAATTACGTTGCTGCTATAGCCGGCCCCTGCCATGCCGTGCCATGCCTGCGGCCACTATCGATTTTTTTTTTTGAGTCCGCCCGCGCCGCCAGATTTTTGCATATTTTTGAAAAACAATCGACTACCTCGCGAGTTCATTAAATTGAAATTAAGGCGCTAAGGCATGTAAATCGCTCTTTAAATGCTGCGTGTTGGGAGGAAATGAGCATGTAAATGACTTGTGTAATTAAAGTCCGGCGTTGTTTCTCTTTCAATTTCTAAATAGAAAATTCACAATTTTGGAATCACCTCGTTGAGCAATTCTCATCGTGGCATAATATTTACTTAATTTGCTATTTTTGAAGTGCGCGTGCGGTAGTGAAGGAGAGAGTTTTGCGCATACCTATATAGAGATTAAACGGAAATTGCGCTTGGAGCCACGCACGATTCCCCTGCCTCTGTGTGCACGTGCAGCAGTAGCAGCATCGGGATAGACTCGACTTAATAACAGAAGCACTCCTCTACTCTCAGGAAGTAGTGCAGCTCTCTCCGTTTTAGAGAGAAGGCAATATGCACGACGACGACGACGCAAGACGCGAAGCCCGCCTTACCTCCTTTATTATGTATAGGCCTATGAAAGTAGCTACTTATTGCAATGCTATACTCGGCATTTCTTATGTATATAGCAGGCAAGTCAGCTGCACCCCAACTATATGCAACCTCTCGATAAATATATTGACGTTGAATGAGCACACTTGGGTTGAGATGTGAAATATGAGTTTTTTTCTTTTGAGCTTGGGAATTTTATAGAGGCGAAATTGCATTCGAGAGATACTAGAATAGATTTTGTATTCTCGTGAAAAATATGTTATTTTAATATGGAATGTTGACTATTCGCGCACGCGTTCGCTCTTCGATATATCGGTTATTGCGATTCACGAGTAGGCCGAAGAAAAAAAAATGTGAAATATTTCATGAATTGCTGACGAAATTCTCATCAAAATTTAATTATTATTTTTTTGAGATTTTTTTTTTCTTGCGTATTGAATAGGAACAAATTGATACATTCTGCTTTCTCGGGGAGAAAGCTTTTTTTTTTTCTAGAGCGACAATTCAGGAAACATTAAGAGCTCTAAAGAAAAGTTTAAAAAGTCAAGAAGTAACGCAAAGAGCTCAGAAAAAATTAAAATAAAAAAAAAAGAGAAATCTTCAAAAGCATCGTACAGTTGAAAAGTCACAACTGACACATCCACCTTTTTCTCATCAGCGCTGCCGCCGCCCCAGCCGTAAACGTTCTCTCTCTTTCTCTCATCTCTTTTCGAACATCATCTCTTTTGCAGGGCTCTAATTGCGCCTCCCAAGTTCCTTACATCCGCGCCAATTCTCGCGTACAATTTGTAATCAAGCGAGAGATAGAAAAGGCTCTCGGGGCGACGTGACCCTTTTTCACTTTTCGCCAAGCGTCAGCGCGATATGAACCAATTAAAGGGGCGGCCACCATCGCGACCATGATGGGGTGCGTGAAACAGCACACACACACACACATACACAAAAAGGACCATCTAACTTTTGGCACGTTCTGGATTGAGAAAAAGCACGATGATTTACGCTCAACTTTCTTGATATGCTCAGCTTCGGTTTCAATTTCGTTTGGATCGATGCATTCTCGATAAGGAAACCATTTCCATGAAATATAATTTATGCTTTATGAGGGAAACATATCGGATTTATACGAATAATTGTTTCGAGTACACAATGCATTATGCGATGCGTTAAATTTTGTCTTGGCTTTGCAATAAAGCACGACCATACAAACCAAAAGAACCTTTTAAAATACATTTGTTTTATCGAGGAATCAATAGCCCAAGAGAAAGAGCTAATTTAGAAGAAAGTCGTCGCTAACACCCGAAGCGAAATCTCCCTGCAACGCAACCGAAAGGAAGGAAACATCCACGTAACATTCTTACTTCTCGGGCAGAGGTAGACAGGTAGCCTCGAGGAGTCACGTAGACGTCTAAAATAAAGAAACTTCTTCTCTCCTTCCTTGCCTCTGCAAAAAAAAAGAAAAAAGAGAAGCGTTGCTGGGGTGTTCGACCGGCAATACAGAAGCCAGAAGATTAACAAAGACTTGTACGCTCGCGATGATGAAATTAACGGTTTGCTTCGGTGCTATCATAACTTTATTAATACACGCCGTGGCACTGCATAAATAATCATCACTCTGCCTCTGTCTGTCGGTGTCGTATTCGTTAAAACGCGACTCCGGTAAAACAATGCGTATCAATTATATCCCCGTATAAATGCTCCATCATTAGTCCTTCCCCTCTCACACCTATAGTGTCATTATCGCCCGCATTGTCGTTGGCTCTCCGAGTATCGGGCAGCAGCTCCCGCGCGTCAAATTGACGTCGCGACGTGGTTATACCCCTTCTCTTTTTTTTTTCTTTCTTTACTTTTTTTTTGCATCCCTCGTCAAGATGCTGGCGCACATGCAAAATAATCACTGTGGGGTGTAGCTGCTGCTGCTGTTGCACTTGTGGAATTTTTTTTTTGTCGTTAGGGTGTGCCGCACAAAGGCACATGTCGCATATTATATATGAGATGCCGAGCAATGATAAATTCTTTAGTCGCGCATTTTTTTTTGTAATTTTGCGAGCGGACGTTTTATGATACTTTGAAAATTAATTTTCATACAGTAATTTGATTGAATACTTAATCGAATGCTGCGAACTTGAAATGAATTTTCATGGAATGAAAATCAAGAAAGTTAAATTGCATGTACATCAACGCGTGCGTGTTAAACATTATGATGTGGAAAATAAGTGAGCCGAAACTCATTACACGTACATTTCAATTACGTAAGACAAAAAGTCGTTGATGAAAATTGAAAGGACAGAAGAGAGCGAGAGAGAGAGGGAGAGAGAGAAAAAAAGGAAATTAATGACCGAAAGCGTTAACATCCATTTATCGCGGAAAATTGCTCTCGGCGACACTCGCTCTCAGGCGCAATTACATTATTCCTCAACTCTCTTTTCGCGCTCGCGCTTTGGTCTGATAAAAATAGCAATTTTCCGCGTACACGGTGCTTTTTTCCATCCCCCACAAAAGCTCATCGCACACGAGCGTTCACTCGCATATATACATACACATGACTTTTCGATCCTTTACTCTCTCTTTTTTTTTCTTTTTTTTTTTTGGTGGTGCACGTCGCCGCGTCTCTATTTTGCATATCTTCGCTGCCCAGGAAAGATGGATAATGCGGCTTATGGATATTTTTGCTCGCAACGGGGAAAAGGTGTATTGTCGGCGCGCGTGCTTCGTCGGTTATTTTTATGATTTTGATATATGCGCGCGTGAGCCTGCGATGCATGGACCGAACACCAGATTAGAAGTAATGGATTTGTGGCTTTGTTATTTTTACAGCGCGCGAGCTTTTTTTTTTATTGTTCGCTGCGCGCTACGAGAAAAAAAAATGTTGCTTGCAATGGCGGATAACGACGTTGGATTTTTCATTATTTATTGAGGAGTTATTATGCTATGATGATTGCTGATATCGAAATAGCTTTTTTAAAAATACCGACGGTATACGTGAGATGAAAAAATAAATATTTTATATAATATTCTCAAGAGATTATTTTTAATTTTCGCTTCAAATAAATTTCATATACATTTTTTAGTTTCAAAGATTGTTCTTGTAGAATATCATACTTTAACCAGGTGTCGTTTTCTTTAGGTGCAAAAGCATACAAATAGTCCACTTACGTTTTACGATGTTTAAATTTGACGCGTTTGCCGAAAGCACTTTACCGAAAGCAATAGAGAAAACAAAAAAAAAATTTTTTTTTGTAGCCCGTATCCTGAAAGTAGAAGTTGAAGCTCTGAAAATCTACACGCGTCTCATCAGTTGGCTGCACGCGAGCTGCTCCTCGGCTAAAGACGTTCGATCGAACTTTGGGCGAACAACTCGTGTCTTGGAAGGAAACGAAGCGAGCGAGGGCGTAGTTTAGTCTTCCAAGTTTCGCCGTATCGAGCTTGTGAGAGGATCATTGGAAAATTTGCCTCGTTTTCCCTGCACTCTCTCTCTCTCTCTCTTTCCACGCTAATCCTGTTGAGATGCCGTACTTTCTTACGGACTTATTACTTTTCCAACCGCAAAACTCCAGTCATAGGCACAGATGAAAGGATGCTATTTTCAGAGTAGTTAGCTTATAAGCAGACTTTTTACTGACTTACTTTTGGAAAACTTTGGTTCATTTGCGAAAAAGTTTTATAATTTTATGTGATTGCATCTGATTTATATTGATTGTTTAAAAAAAAACACTCATATTCAGTTTTAGTAAAAGTGAATAAAATTTTATGAAGCTGAAGCTGTCAGATCGAATATAGATACGCGAGACCGCGCGACTAGTGACTTTGCCGACTCATAAACTTCGGAACGCAAAGACATATTTCAACGGAAATTGGTGTGTCGACTCTAAATAATATTGAAATTTGTTAGAAACTGAAGTGAGAATGGGTGGTGACTTGAGAAGGCGGCAATCTTAGAGTTATGAACACCGAGCTTTGACTTATGGTTGCACTCACTGATCGACTCATGGTTGCACTTATCAAACTGTACACTAACTGTTCAGATATATGAGAATGAGTTTTTGAAACATTGATTATTGGTGCACATAACGTGTTTAAACGATGTCAGTTTTACCAAGCTCTGATATATTTATCAGTGAGCCAACCTCTGGACTCTGCTGAGTCTCCCAGCTTCAGCTTCATTACAATTTTTCAATACAAAATAGTAATTTTTTTTATTCTTTACTGTAGCATTAAAAATTATGTTTTATCCAAAAATGGTTCATTTTTTTAAATATTTTATTTCTATAAATTACTCTTCCACTGGAGCTTTTTAAAAAAGTTCCCATCCTTGTGTATCTTTTACAGAAGCTCTCGAAGTACCTTGTTGGCGTATCACCGCGTCACGAAAAGCAGAAGCAATAAAACGTCTCCACAGCACTGCTTCTGCCACAAATCTCAGCGATCTCATGGCAGTCTCACGGGTCTCATGAGCGTGTGCAAGCTGAAGCGAAAGAAAAAAAAAATACGACGACGACACACTCGGGCGCGCGTCGCAAATTGAGACAAACGCGCGCACGCAGCCAACGCGCGCGTTCGTTCCACTTACCGAACCGAATTAACCTCCCGCAGAGACGATTTTTCATCGTTGAGATTTTTTCGGGGATATCCCAGTTTTTTTTTCCAGAGGCTTTCTATCTATCTCTCTCTCTCTTTTTCCCAGCGTACGAGGGATTTTTCTATTTGGCTTCCGATCTGGGGAAATTGATTTTGAGGGTTAGCTTGCATGGTGTAATTGATTGGCTCGGGTGATCCGATTTTTGTCTTTCGTCGGTGGTTTTCTTGTCGATTTATTTCGATTGAATTTCACGCGAATTGCTTGTTTGAATATTCAGAACTAAGAGTAGGTACAAATTATTAACAAACGAAAATTAATAAACGGATAATATCAACAGAATATCGGAAGGTGGTTTTGAGTTTCGGGTTTATAAAAGTTACCAAGATAATTTTTATGCACATTTCAAATTTATTAATCACACTGTGTTTACATCTCCAACGTTAGAATATTTGTCGGAAATTGCATCTGAATCACAGCTTTTGTGAAAGCTTCTGGTCACTCTTCCATCAAAATGACTAAGACAACAGCCAAACTCCCTTTTCCACCATCGTAAACTCTCGGTACCTCGAGAAAACTAACCGTCGCGCAGTGGGAAACTCGCTTACGCGGCAGTTGCGTGTGTCCATCCGAGTCGTAAAACAGAAGCGCGAGAATTCAAATGGACGCTTGATCCTGTTCAGCCCTCAGGTGACGAGAGCTAAGCGAGTTCACGGTCAGCACCCGACCGAACACTCGAACGCTTTTAGCCCTGTTTACCTATCCTTCTCCCGACGCCTTTCCCTTTACCCGCCTTTCTCGCCAGTTTTTACAACTGACTTTGGCTTTGCGCCCTTTTTCCATGGGATTTACTCTGACTTTTACATTCTTGAAAGGGATTTTCTGGCATTTCAGACAATAACGGAAACCTTTCCATTTTTTTCTGTTTCAGGTTGGTTGAGTATTGACGTACATATTTTTTGCTACATCTCCTGATTCTCGGTAATCTCGCTGCGATTAAAAGGGATGGGGTAGTAAGTACGTCCATATTCCATTTTTTTTCATTTTGCTTTTTCTTTGGTCCATTGGCCGTAGGTAAGATTAAATATTTTATAATACTAAATATTTCTTTTATTCTGTTAAAATTTTTATTTTACATAGTAAAGTATTGTGTCGGTCCATTATTTTTTATTTTATTTTTTTAATTTTATTTATTTATTCAACGGGCAAGCCCATTACATATTGTAACTTACAATAAATGTAATAATAGTGTATAAAATAATGTAGGATTAAGTAGAATAAAGTCATGATCTGTTCCATTTTCTAGAGTAACATCATAGATATTTAAATATTAGTCTTTTAACAATATTAAAACGTGTTTAGAAATAGCTACACTGTTGATTTATTTACGATGCTATTTTGTATCAGGGTTATCAATAATGCCACCTAAAAGTTGCGTCCCTTTTAAAATTTAACTTCTCCCATCCACCGAAAGGATTGAAAATACAACGGACAAATAATAAACGACTTTTGAAATATCATAAACTGAATATTTCCGTATAGAATCGTAAAAATACTTGAAAACCATGTAAATTATTGCTAGAACATGGCGCCAAAATGAAAGCCACTCACTGCTTGAATATTCATTCTCATTGACGTGTAGACGTGATGAAACTCCGCGATATTGAAACGCAATCGACGTTCGCATAAAAATTTAATCACCGTTGGGATATTTCCATCGAAGAAGAAGAAGAAAAAAAAAAGAATTCCACAACAACAACAACAGCAACACAAACTCTCTCTGGCTGGGAAAAAACTCTAAAATTGCGAGTATCGCGTGGTAGAGAGCGCGCGCAAGTATCAAAACGCGAAAGTTCTCGAGAGCAAACAGCAATATCGTGTGGCGTGCGCGCGCCGCGTATATACTTTGATTGATAGCCCAAACAAAAGGAGGAAGTCGAGCTCGTATAGCAGTAGTAGTAGTCGTTGTAGCCAGTAGAAAAAAGAAAGAGAGAGAGAAAGGAAAGTCTAAAGGCGAGAAACAATATGCTGTGTGCGAGAGAGAGAGAGAGAACGAGGTAAAAAAAAAAGAGAAAAAAAATTTTGCTCTGCAGCTAATAAAGCTGATTTACGGCTCGCGAGCGCAACCCAATGGAGAATTTAATAAAAGCGCATCGTCATTTGCCTTTGTGAAATTACGATGATGAATTTCGAATGGCTCTCTCTCTCTTCCCAGCCGTTATTATTCCGCGAACGCGCGCGCGTTCTCTTTTTTTTTTTCTTTCTTCGTTCGATGGCTTTTCGATGCTTTATTGAATTCGTAATCGACGCCGCCGCCGCGCTCGTTTTTCAGCCGCTCTCCCTCTCTCTCTCTCTATTTTCCGTTGTCAGCAAATACGTTCTAATTATGAAAGTACTTTATGAGCTTTTTTTTTTACTTTCATCGTCATCGCGTCGCAAGACAGGAATTTTAATTTTTTTAATTCCACGCGTTGCTTGTATACTTATTTTTTTTTATTTCGCGAGTCGCGAGCCGCGGATAACGCGCAGATTAAAATTAAATCGCATTAAAATATCGTTGAATAAATTGCTTGCCGGTAAGTGGATTATTTTTGGAGAGCTCGCATTGTTGCTCGTAAATTAAAACGTGTGTTGCAACGGATTGCAGACTACGGCTGCACGACGACTCTCCTCTGCATGTTTATAGTTTTTATTCGAAATAACCTTAGGGCAAAGTTTATTTCCAGCTTTAACTGTTTTAATGGAATAACGCTGGAAATAACTAACGGCAACTTAATCCGCAATTTCGAAACTCGGGTGTTATTTAATATTCGGTAAATGTAATTAATGCATTAGTGTATTATATCGCAGATTTATAGTAAGATTAAATATTTTATACTAAGCGTTTAATGAAGGAATCGAGAGTTCACAGCAGCAGTAGTTTACACGACGATATAGCATTCGAGTGCTAAAACTATAGGGCACCATAACGTCGTAGACCACTCGAACCGTCAACAATTCCCAATACTCCCACGCACTCTCAAGCGTATTCTCGAGAAACCGAGAGAGAGAGAGAGCCATTAGACGAGACCTGTATTTTACATCTCCGGGTAGCTTCTCTCGGTTGTTGCCCGTCGCCGCGGGGAGCGACTATAAGCCGGATGAGGAAGGACGCGCGCGGGCGCTTCTGTGAAAAAGGAACCGAAAGAAAAAAAACAAAGAAGAAGCGGCAGTGTCGTAAGTGCCGCGTGATTTATTTAAGAAGCCGAGCTAAGTGGTTGCCGCCGCCGCCGCGAGAAAGAGAGAGAAAGATACGGTTTATGCGATTCTCTCTACCTTAAGCCGAATGAATAGTTTGCAATCTCAGAGGCGGCGAGATGGCTCTCGCGAGATTAAGTAGTCGAGCTCGAGATTCGCTCGGACATTATGTGTATCGCTTGATAGCGACGCGTCACTCTACTTAATGAAAGTACAAGGGAATGTGGGTAAAGGCCAGGAAATGAGAGAGAGAAAAAAAGAAGTGAACTTTTTTTTTTTAGACAAAGGAATATGGGTTGAAGCACTTCTCGAAAGCGAGGGAAAGAGAGAGGAAAGAATAGTTGGAAAATACCAGACGTTTCTCATTGAAATCCCGGCGAACAAAGATATGAATGTACGTGAGCTATCAAAAAGTGTGCCGGACAATTGAAGATTTGTCAAGTGGGTCGCGCGCGTTTACATCGAGCAAGCGACTTTTCTTTTTAGGGGGGGGGGGGGGGGGGGATAAAAAAGAAAATTGTGTCACAGCTCTATTTTTAGTTGTGAGAAAAGCGTATAGAAAATTTGCACAGCCATTATAAACTAGCCGCGCGCTTGCGAGTAGGTCAAGCGTGTAGCTCAATTTAAAAAAAAAATCGACGAGTGTGCAGGTGTGTATAATAAGATCCTTTTTCCATTATATCATCCTCTCGAGTCGCTATCTCTCTACCTCTCTACGAAAATTTAAATTAACGCAGCCCAACGCGAAGGACTTATTATCTCGTGTATAGTGCGCGCGCAGCCTGAGAAAACCAATATTCGAGCAGACACGCGCACGCGTACCTTTAATTATATCCTCGTTGGATAATTCTTTATCTGCGTATATTATATACTATAACGATGATTATTTTCGATGTACATATTTCAAATACGCGCGAAAGTAAAAGTTTTCCATTTGGTCGATCGCTCGAAAAGCAATTTACCATTAATCAGCGTAGAGCAAGAGCATCTTGTGTGTGTGTAGCGCGCGTAGCGAAATTTAATGGGAAGATATAGCAACGCGCGCGTGGTGGTTGTCGGACGAAGCTGGAATTCTGATTGTATCTCGCGCGATGATCCAATATGTCTGCAGCTATATCTGTTTCGCACGTGCCTTCTCGCACTCATTCACTTCTCTTCCTTTTTTTTTACACACACACACAATCCATTACGGATGAGTGCTAGTTCCTCGCTAAACGTTCCTCTGAGAAATGTTACGTTCCCCGCTTTTTTTTTGTCGACTAAAAATAAGTTTTACGTTTATGCAAGTGGTAATTCTCTCTTTTGGGTATTTCATAAATTCCACTTTTTTTTTCTCGAGCTCTTGGAGAAAAGCTGCCTTGTCTGAATATTTGAAATTGTAACTCGAAAAGCTTCTCCGTTTTTGGGGTCGAGGATCCGTTGAAATATTGAGCGCTTTCAGCATCGACTCCGACGAGAGAAACTGTTATGTTAGCGAATGTTACAGCTTATAGTTTCACTCGAAATTACATGCGGTGCTGGTGGAAATGGTGGAATGAATTTGAAGTTTAGTTTCGGCTTCATCAAAACATAAAATATTTAATGAATCAGAAGTTATTAATGCGATTTTCATACCACAAGTTTATTCAAAAATACGTAAAAAAAAAAGAAGTAGGTACATATAGAATCTGGCGAAACAACAGAACGCGTAGACACACATCGACGCATAGGGTGGCCATAAATCCATTAATGCAAAGCGCGCGTTCGGGCACTAGCAGTTAGCGGGTAACAGCGTCACGTCGAAGTGCCCTCGCCGCCCATTTATACACACAGACACACGCACATACACATGGACGCGAAGCGAGTCGCGCTAGTTCCGGCGGACTAATCGCGCCTACGCGCCGGCGCATTTGCGAATCTATTAGCGCATGCACCTACTGCGCAAACATTACAATCCGCCAGACTCGACCTCCCTTCGAATTTGTTCGAGAGCGTATAGCTCGTCGCCTGCCTGCCTGCGATTGCAAATCTGCGTTTGTATAGCTTCGCTCGCTCTGTCTTTGCCTTCGATTGTAATGCACTGATGATGTTTATAGTGTGCTTGCGTCTCTTCGTTGACGATACAGCCAAATATATTGCTTGAAATTGACTTTTTTTTTGTTCTAGCGTAGCTTTAAGATATTTCATTTTCTTTGTGGTTTTTTTTTTGTGAAAATATCATCAGCACTTCCCGAATTGTCTCATCTCTCGGCTCATTCAATCCAACTAATTTCATAACCGAAAGAAAAAATCACCTCGTACGTGCTCAAAAGACACTCAATCGTCCCATAAAAACTCGTTAGCCTCATCTCATCTCATGAGGAACCCCCCAAAAAAAAACTAAATCACCTTTCTCGAACAATTACAATCTTCTTTTTCTTCCGACGAGGAATTCAATCGAATTGGAGATACGAGATACGAGGGAGAGAGAGAGAATATAGCTTAGAGCAGTAGTAAAGCTAAAGGGACTTTGAAAGCGTTTGAGTTTGCAGGTCACGCAGCAGCGCATCATTTGCTATGGGTTTCATACCTGCAATAACTCCGTGGTAGAGTGTACGGATATATATAGCTTTGCACACACACACATACCCTTAATGAAAGGCTGCTTGTCTCGAGATATATACACCGTTATCGTCGCAAATAACTTGAAAAATTTACTACAAGCTACTGCAGTCTCAATCGAAGTTTTGCGCCGCGAGGCGTAGAGAGAGAGAGAGAGAGAGAGTCGGAAAGTGAGATAAGCAGATAAGTTGCGGCGGAAGAGAGCGAGAGAGAGAGAGAGAGAGAGCAGTTAAATTATGCGTCTGACTGCTCTTGCACGCGGGCGTCTTGATGAATTTTCTAGGGACTGTATGTGTGTGTGAGAGAAATCTTCGCGCGACTGCGCGCCGACGCCGCCACCGCCTACGATTAAGAGAAACTCTAGTCGCGTCGACAAAATTTCGGGATGAGCGGCCTCCTGTGAAACTCTCGGTCCTTTGAAAATCGCTATGTGATTACGCTCTCAAATGCGAAAGGGATGAGCGAGCAGAGGGAGAGATGCGTTTTGCTGATATATATAAACGACCATGTAACTCTGCCGCCGCAAAGTGCTGCGGCAAATTGATTTTTATCTAAACCGCGAGGAACTTTAGCGAAATCAGTTTGGCGAGTTGTAAATGCGCTCGACGATGCTCGCTTTCCGAAAACTAAATCGTTCGAGTCGAAAGTATGAAAAATGTCTGTGATAATGCGGTTGAACAAAAAAAAAAATTAATATGAAAGGCAAGAAATAAAAAGAAATAGAGCGTTGACGCCGAGTCCGTGTAGAGCAATTCTCAAAAGCATCGTCCTTTGGATTTCCAGCCGGAAAGTTTCAATGTTGCCATTTCAACGTTTTCTCTATCTCTTTCTCTTTCTACCCCCATCCATACGTCTGGCTTGACGGCATATATATACACATACAGAGCGCTTTCAGAAATTCTTTTGACGCGGGGAGGTTGAAACACGTCGCTTACAAATCGCTCGCGCGAGCGCGAGGAGCCTTTCGCGCGACTGCTCTCCTGGAAATCACTGTCTCGGAGCGCGGATGTGTCTCGGCAGAGCGAGAGAGAAAATACGAGAAAGTAGGAGAGGGAGAGAAAGAAGTGTCATAATGGAAGGGCTTTTTTTTTATTGCCCCCCCGTCTCGAGTGCGTATATACCTTACCCATACGCCATGTTGTTGTTCTTTTTTTTTACCTTTCTGCTCAGACTTGATGATGTATTGTAGAGCTTGAAAATGCATTCTCTTGTTCTTACACTTGTAAGTTTTCTAGTTCTGAAGTGCAAGCTTTGTACTTTTCGGTGACTGTTGTTTTTGTAGCGTGAGAGCTTGCGAGAGAGAGTTCCTGAATTTTACATTGTAATTAACGTCGACGTTTTAATTTGAAAAATGGTGATTTTTAAAATACTGTTGATTACCGTAAAATTTGCATTGTCATTTCCATTAATTGACAATTTCAATAAATTGCTCATTTTCATGAAAATTAATTTCCATCTCAATCGACGGTAAATTTAATAAATTCAAAATTACCATCGGGGTAATACCACATCCAAAACACTAATATTCTTTAATAAACAGTTTTTCTCGCTGGAAAATACACTCGCGTGCAAGCTCGCCAAATGAATTTCCAATAATTTAATTGAAACTTTTCGTAACTAATTGTGACGCTCTCGGTCGAGCGAAGCGAGTAATTGTCTTTCTCTCTCTCGCGCGCGCGCGAACATTGAATATTCCATCGAAATTGGCATTCGAGTATACTCCGCGTGGGCGTACAAAAGAGTTTTAAATTGATTCTAAAACTCAGTTGGAAAATCTACTAATACAGTGAAGTGAAGCTAACAAAAAAAAAGGAACTCCGCGCGCGCGTGTGCGCAACTGCAACACTAACAGCAATTGCAGAAAATCGGATTCCCGAGACAAAAAAAAAGAGAGAAAGAGAGAGCGCGAGCTCGCATCAACTGGAGCATCAGAAATTCGATTCCCTTGCTCGCTCGCTCGCACGGAAGGAAAAGAAGGAATAAAAAAAAGCGTCGTCTTCTTGGCGTCCATGCATGCCGCTTGCCACGCATTACGCGCCATAAATTATACATGTGGCTAGACTGCCGCGCGCGGTTTCCTATCTCTCTTTCTCTTCTCTGTACTCTCTTTGCTGTGGAGAGAAAAAAAGAAAGCTAAGAGCAAACTTGCGCTTCCAATTTCTTTTTCTCCTCTCTCTCTTTTTTTTTTCTTTCCTTCGATTTGCCGAGGCGAATGCGACTTCTACATTCGTGTAATGGAAGTGTTCTTGCGATCGTTTAGCTAGATGAGAATTTTTAATTTTGATAAAAAAAATGTCCTCTCGTCTCCTTTTTTTTAAAAAAAGAATAACATATATATCACTCCCCCCTTTTTTTGTAACGTTCGAGCTGTACGCGTGACCGACTTTTTTTTTTGTCATTCAATTTTGCTCTCTCCCTCTCTCTCGTTTTCCACTTTTATCTTCGTGCACTGGCGTTCCACGCGAAAAAAAAAGCTCCGATCTATTTACTAGGGGATCCTGCGTGTAGTTTTGCGTGACAGTTTGTTAGATTGATTTTTTTCCTTCCTCTCTCTCTCTCGAATGCAACAAAAAAATCTCACAATTAAAAAAAAAACATCCTCACGCTCGCGCGCACGAATACAATGATTTTCAGTCGGATATTTTTTTATCCACGAAGAGAGCACGAACAAAAAAAAAATTTATCCGTATAAAAGTTCTAGATAAAAGTATATACAATTTTTCTTTTTCAACTTGCCGAAACAGAAAACCCGGAATTAAAATGTCAGATTTCATCTCTCGACGCGAGGAAAAAAAAAAGTCGAATAATGCACCACCTCTCGCGATAACGTATATTTTTTTTTTATTTCGCTTTTCCTATTCGTCGTCGTCGTCGTCTCTTCGCTTTTTCACGTCGACGAGATTTCTCGCATGATCGATGCTCTCGCTCGCGCGATAGTTTATTAATACCTTATTTATGATGCTCGCGCGCGCGAAATATAGACGCGAAAAAGCTCGCGATGATATCTTTCTCCTCTTTTTTTTTTCTATCAACGTTGAAAAATATAGAGGTTCTTATCATTGATTTCACGAAATGGCAAAAAGAAAGAAAAACCTCATCCTCGAACGAAATGCAAAAAAATTCTAATATCCCGGAGAATTCTCTTAAAATACGGAAACTTGCAGTGACATTGGGAAAAGGCCCTTATATTGCTTTGCTTTGGCATTGGTCCCACAGGGTGTGTATACCCACGACACACACACACACAAACACATCCACTATATATCGAGCTGCAGCGCCTTTATCTAAACGAGCGTTGCCGTTCGATTTCAAGCCGCAAGCATGCATGTCGTGTGGGAAACGTTTCGCCCCGCCGCCGCCACCGCTGCCGCGATCGAATTCCTACGCGACGGGAATTTTGTAATAAGTGTCGGCGTTTCGCTCTCTCTCTCTCTCCCTCGTGCAATCTTACGATAATTGTGGGATAAGCTCACGCGTGTGCAATGCCTGTAAACAGCCCTTACTTATACTTGTCCTTATTGTCTCACGCGATTTGTTTGTATGAAAAAACTTTTCCGTTCGATTGTATTCTACGATCGAATTCATACGAATGAAAAATCTTGAAAGAATTCAGATGTGTTACATACAGACCGAATATAAAAATTGAAAAAGAAAAAATGTTCTTCCATCTGTACTTTGAATCGAGAAAAAAAAATCCTCGGCGTTTCAATGAAAAAGAAAAAAAGAGACACATGTCCGCGCGCACACGTCTTATCTCTACAAACACGCAAGCGAGCAGCGGATGAAAAAAAGAACGAAGAAGAGATAGAGAGACTAGGTATATGTGCCTCTTATGAAGAGCATTCAGAAAGAGAGAGAGAACATCGTTCGAGATAATCTCTGTGATTGCCCGCAGCCGCATGCAAACAATTCCACAAGCGCAAACATCATCCTCTCTCTCTCTCTCTCTCTCTCTCTCTTGCTAGTCGGAACGAGGAAAAAAACACACGCACGCAGAAATATCAAACGAATGGGCCAAAAAAAAAAGAAGAAGGAAAAGGAAAAAAAGAAAAGATCTCGGAAATGTGTTTGCATACAAATGGACGTGGCGGTAGATTCTCTAGAGAGAGAGCGAGAAACGTTGGCTGCGTGCGTTGCCCGTAAAGAGGAGAGATCGAGAGAGGAAATTGTCCCTCGTACAAGCCCCCGGAGGGGGTCAAGCGTCGGCTTTTTGTCCGCGAGCGCTCGCGAATTTCCGTGCAATTCCGATACGGACGCCCGATCCTTCCTGTTTCCCTCTGCTGCTGCTGTGAGGTGCACCTGCATGAGAGCGAAAGTGTCTCTCCGTCTCTCTGACTATGTGCCCCGGATATTAGAAATGGCTTTTGTCAAAGTTTTCTCTGTGCAGCTTTTCGTCGCGCTGATGCATTTTTCATTGACCGGATGATTTAATCGAATAACCCGAGTGTACGCTGCAATTGTGATTTATATGAGCGTTAACGCGATCGACGCGAAAAAATTTTTTCATGCAATATTCAATTTTCAATTATACGTTTTCCACACGAATTGCAATTATTAACTGAAGTGATTTACAACGATGATTTTCGGTGATTATTTTGCGAAACTTTCGATCGTTATCGAAAAAGCATCGAAGGTAAATATAATTCAATTCCCGCATGCAAACAAAATTATCCATCAAATGATGCTTTTCGACGAGAGACAACAGCAAATAAATTTCAATATAATCGAATATCGAAAGTGAGAGAGCGAGAGAGATTTCAACCATAACAATACATCATGCACGAACGCCAAATTAAAATCATTACGCGGAATTCTCGCCATAGGTGTGCATTATCGAAATACCTAAAAGTAGAAAAGCGACGCGATGAAAATTATCTCGACTGAAATATCGAGGCGTAACAAATTTATGTATATACCTATATATATAACCTAATGCAAATCGACAGAATCGAAATGCTCATTTTCGTCGCTCCACCCGGGGCAGGAGAAAAAAAAATTATCGGCGCGCCAGATTGATTTGCTGCTGTCTGCACGTACTTGTGTACATTTTTTTTTCTTGCAGCCCTCTCTTTGCACTTGCTGAAATATTAAATTGGCGAGAGCTGTCTCGCTTATAAACGAGTGAAAAAAAAAATAGTAATTTCCGCTCGAGATGTTCATCAAAATGTCGTTAGCTAGAAATAGCGCAACGAAGAATTATTGTTGGTCGACATTTTAATAACGCAATATTTCATTAGAGCGGCAATGTGAAATTCATACGCGATATCCAACATTTACAAATAGTTCTTTTCATTTCGTATAACACAACACGTACGAACGTATATAGCAATGAAAAGCAGCGAGTACAAGACTCGTTAAGTCCTCGTTTGAAAAAGCAGTGTAACCTCGTTAGATTGTTCGCATGGCGGTCGATAGTCAATTAAAATCTCCATCGCAATTGTGACACACATATAGAGAGAGAGAGAGAGCGATAAAACGCTCGTCGCGCGCTTTTGGAACAATGGCACCTTGAAATTTTAATCCTCGGTATAGGGGGAGAGCTTTTGTTAGCATGCTCGAGCCTATGTATATGTGTCTGTATGTTCTGAATAAGCCGGCAGCAGCAGCGCACAGGAGAACACGTACGAAAGACTAGACATAGCAGCAGCAGCCGAGAGCAGGTCTTGGGTTGCTGCTGCGCGCGACGTATAATTCAATTGCCGGCAAATCGTAGGACAAATGGGGCCGCGTGCGGAATTATTAATGCTCTCGCATAGTATAGTAACGCGGATGAATGGCGGTAGGGAAAGGGAGGACCTGTTTACTCGCGGATGATTTCTGCTCGGGCTTTATTGTGTTTGCCATGTCGAAAGTTTTAGAAGGGACGTCGCTGCTGCTGCTGCTGCGGTCTTGTAACACGTTTAAGCCGGACGTCATTTTCGACGCGCCGCCAAAAGTTTTTGATTGTACTCGCGCGCGCAACGACAGATTGTGTCCTGCTGTGTACGTGGACGTAACTTTTGTCCTCTCTTGCGCGCGCGTATATTGAGTTTAGTCGCGCGGAGTTTTGCGACCTAACCGCGGTGACGTTTAATGCGCGAATTAATTACACACCGGTAGAGAAATTTCGGAAATTAATTTCTCCCCCTTCAAGGGAGAGGGAGGTGCATTGACAAAATAATTTTCATCAGCTTATCATTCAAATATTCGCTTCGTTATGCTCTCTTTCGTCAACGAGAGCAGAGAGAGAGAGAGAGGCTTCGAATAACTCGAGCGAGCAGCGCCAGATTCCGTGAATGCTCTCAGCTGTCTTTATTCATTCAGAAATTCTCTCCCTCTCTCTCCGAGTATTTCTTCTTCTCTCCCTTGAAGAAACTTCGTCCCTCGAAGAATTTCTCTTGATACTGATATTCCGAAGACGAGAGAAAGAGAGCTATTTGGCCAACAAAGACAAATTTTCCCGAGCAAAGTTTGCTTTTGAAACGAGCAAAATACCTGCTTTCCTCTCGCTTTATTTCTTAACTAGTCAAACATTTCGCGCAATTATATATATATATAATTCGAGTCTCAATCCACTTATACACGTATATCCAAAGCTTGCTACTGTCGAATCAATAATCCAGCTGTGAAGGCAATATCTCTCGCGCGAGATCGTTGTAATAAGACAAGCTGCACTAAACTCTCACTCGGAGATGCGTCGAAATTGACTAATCTCGCGTTAAAGGATGATGCAGCAGCAGTAGCACAGCCAAGCTTCTATAACGGTCGGCTATTATCCTCGCTCCGTTTCATGTCGATCATCCATTTACCTCCATCCTCTCAATCTCCCCGTTAGCCTAGAAAATTGTCCAATAAAAGCGTTCGTTTAAAATTTGCAAATGAAGTACACAAGTGAGAGAGAGAGGCTTTAGAGTAAGTAATCAATCAGGTGTTTTGGTTTAAGACATCACTAGCTGCCTGAGGGAAGCTGGTATCGATATTATGCTAGACTTGGTACTCGACGCCTTGTACAATCCCCCGCCCTTCCCTCAGCACGTATAAACCGGATCACGGAGGCGTAAACAGATAGAGAGGGACACCTTATCGTTTGTTGCTTCAGCGCCTTGAAATAACAGGCATTTCAACTCGCGCGCGTTTACGCTGTACTACCACATCGTACACACACGCACACACACACGCACATGACATGTGGTATTAATCTAAATAAATCGATTCATCCTGTTTTACAAGCGAATATGCAGCTCTCGTCGCCATCTAATCTCCTCATGAATAATACGCCTCCTGTACGCGCTTATATCGATCGATCGATTTCAATTGTAATTACAAATGCATCCCTTCCCCCATCCCACTAATCCCACTGTGAGCTGAGCTGCGTTAATAATCTCTCTTTCTTGACGTAATATTGTAATGCATTTACATCACGCAATGAAGAATGTAGCATTCGGTGAAATTTTTAAGAGAAAAAAAAATAGCTAGAAAATGAATGCGACCCATTTGAGCCGCGCGCGCGTAATTATCCGCGTGCGTGCAAGAGTGGGGTGGAGGAAGAAGCGAAGTCGTTAAAGTTCGGCGGCAACGACGACGAGCTTCCGGCAGTCGTTACCGGCGCGAGTCGTGATTTTCCCTCTCTCTCTCACGCCCCTTGTGAATTGCCATCCCGACGACTATATGTACGTTTTTCAGTGTCGTGACTATCTCGTTAATCCTCGATTTTTCTTTTTATTTTTTTTTTATTTCTCGCTTTATTCCTTTTTTCTCGTTGGAGCGACGATTCTCTTTAGTCTTTGCCCGATGTCTTTAATTGCGAGATACGCGTTTGAATTTCTTAACTTACTTACGAGTTTTGTGAGAAAATAACCGAACTATGAAAATCATCATGGCCCATTGTTTTTTTTCTCAGCTTGGATATATATATTCTTATCCCTCCATATCCCTCCAGTAACTTTTATCTTTACAGTCTCGCCGGCCCTTTATCCCGACACCGCGCGCTCGACTCATCCCTCTGGCTGTTTAACCCAGCGCCGTTAGATATTTCGCCAACACACACACACACCACACACAGGAGTATGCATGCCGCGTCGTATAAAAAAATGGGAGGCGAGCCCGTCGTAAAAGCGTGAGTTAATACTCGATCGATCGATTGCCACACGCACGCACTTGACTTCCACGCGCGTATAATATTTACGTTCTTATTTTATTTTTGGCGAAGCGAATTGATTTTTCTCCTCGAAGTGAAGGGAGAAAAGAGTTTACGGATTATCATCGAGATTTAATTTTACGACGAAGAAAGCTGGAGAAAAGAAAAATATTGAGAGAGCGAGAGAAAGAAACAATCGCTGTAAATTCAAATTCCCGAGCTTGCATGTCCTTTTTATTTCATTCTCTCTCTCTCTGCATCGGCCATAAGTTTCCAAGCTTGTCGCTTGGTCGCTCGAGCTTTAGCCTGAGAATATTGCATTCCTCCGTGGGGAAAGCATTGTTGTTTTTTTTTCCTCTGGTTCTCGCGTTCCTCCAAGCGGCATATACACGCTATTTCTCGATTGCGATTTGGGAGAAAAAAAACGAAGAAAATAGCGAAATTGGATTACTAAAAAAAAAATAAATAAATGAGCGTTGTTTTGTTTTGTGTCCATTACAGTGAAATATCTACGAGAGGTGACGCCCTACTTCCGCAAGGCTTCGATCATTCAGGAGGTTGGCTGGGAGCTGCAGCGTGGCTTCCTAAGCGCGACACCCCCACCACCCAAGTCACCGCCTCGGGCGGACACGCGCTATCTACCGCTGCAGCTGTGTCGACTCACCAGGGCACATCCTTCCTCCGATCCTGGTAAGTTATACCTGTATTATGCTCATCCGAACCTCGTGCTTCGAATTATCGCTTCACTGTATCTATCCTTTCGTCTTGCCAAAATATTTACTGCGATCTTGTAATTTAACCCCGTCCCTTCAATTATATTTATTGCGCTTTGAAATTTAATCTTTCGCACTCCTTTTAAAACTCAGCCCTGCAATCTTTTCCTCGACGATAGCGTGAATGTCAAATTACTGTTTTTACAGAGTAAACCCTTACTTGCTCGATAAACCCGGTAATTTAGTTAAACATCTCCGACGTCGGGCTGAAAAAAAAAGAATTAAAGCAAAAAATAAAAAAAAGAAGGTGAGCGCTCGGAAGGAAACGCGCAAGGTAGAAGCAAAAAGAAAGAAAAATATCGATTTCCCGTCTTTCTCCGTGAAATGCCATTTATCGGAAAGCAAGAATCAGCTGCAAAGTCTATATAGAGTCCATGGAAAGGAAGCTGCTATCGTGTTCGATGACAAAAAAAATAGAGCTTGTTACCCCCCACGTGTTGTTGGGATATATTAGCGTAGCGATAAACGGAAATGAGCTTTCTAACTGGTCGCGCATAGACGCCGCGCCGTGACACATCTCGTCGCTCTAATAAAAGAAGAAAATAGCTCTCTCTTGAAAATCTCCTTAAAATGCACTCACGAGCGAACTGGTGGAGGAGGGAGGGAACGAGTTTTATAACCGTCGAGGCAATCGAAGACGTGCCGTATCGCTCGCTTGTATCTCTACGCAAGTGGGTCTAGGCGAGCCGATTTATGTACGAGAGAATGCACTTTATTCAGCATAATTTCAAGCACTCGCGAGTGGAAAGTTTTCGAGTTTCCTTCTTCTTCTTCTTCTTCTTCTTCGTGAAAAAACTTTCGCCTCATCCTATTTTATTCGCTCTCTGTGTATCCGACCTTCGCGTGTTTTACACGCGATTAGTTTTTCAGTGCCTACGCGCGCATCGTCCTAAAAAAAGGAAACGTCAACATAGCAGCGTCCCTGCCGTCCCTTTTCATTCATATTCCAGTACATACACGCCGCTACGACGAGCGGCGGCGCGCCCTTTTGACTCTATGCTATCGTTTCTTTGCATCGCGTTTTTTTTTCTTCTGCGAGGCAGCCAACAAGCTTTTTTTCCAACGAGAGAAAGAGAGAAAGAGAAAGAAAGCGAATGACGACCTTCTCTCTTTGAGAAGTTAATTACTATCAGTTAATTGCATCTACAGCAGCAAAGTCTGATTAATGACAAACGCACCGCAATTCTTTCATTTTTTTTGTTGCCTTCCCTAACAACAAAACTATTAATTCGTCGACTCTCGGTCTCGGGAGTAATATAACTGTATACTGTACGGCGTTCACAGCCGATATATATATATATATGTATGTTTCGACTTTTGACGTTGTCCCGGTTGGCATGCGAACGCGCGATGTGACAATCCGTGCGGGGCAAAACTTGAATTAGTCCGGACGTCAGCGAGGTCAGCGGTAATTTCCAACTCGCATGGCAATTTCGCTTCTGCTATTTTTTCATACTCCCCCCTCCCTCCCCCTTGCACACGCGTTAATAACTCATGTCTGACTAAATCGAAATCGCACTACTGCGCGCGTACGGTACATATGCTTTCTCGCCAATTAATTAACCGTCCGATAGGAACGCAAAGCCCGCGAGAGAGGGAGAGAGCAACAACGAGGATATTATAATGCACACGAATCTGAATAGCAATCTGGTTGCAATCTAATTCTCTGAAATTCTCGAAAAAGCTTGCTATGGGAGGAGGGGAAAGGTTGCTCTCGGTACGCACGCAGCGAGTTCGGTTATTACCAGCCTTTCGCCGTGCGCGCGCGCGGGGTCGTCACGCGTAATTGCATTGCCCCAGCGCGGAAGATTCCATTATCGTTATATTAACGCCGCGTAACTAGCGTGTACGCCGCGCCAACGTACAAAGTACATGTCGTTGTCGTCGTCGTCGCCGCCGAGGGAAAGCTTCCATTATAATTTGTCGCTGGCGAGCGGGCACGACAAGTACGAGTTGAAAATCGAACGAACGCGTGTACCCCGAAAATTTCTCTGGCGAGTGGATAATCGCGTTCGAGTTTGCTATACGCGCCATCGAATTTTCGCGCGCGCGAGCTTTCTCTGGTGCAGCTTCGCCTGAGGCGAGCTGCTTCTGCTTGCTACTCGCAAGTGCCTTGCTGGTAGTCGAGTCACGCGGCGGCGACCCATCGACAGTTTAGGACACGGGATAGAGAGAGAGAGAGAGAGGAGCAGATGTTCCGCGCCAAGGAAATCGAGTGGGCATTTGTGGTTTCAACTGGATGCTAGGGGCAAACTCCATTTGCACCATCGATTACAAAGTCTACGGTTCTTCATGTTTTTTTGCGCGTTCAAATTCAAATTCACATTTGATGTGAATTTATCTGTGGTATATTTCCAGCTAAACTATCTGTGGTAGTATATCATCACTCTAAAATTTATTCATGCACAATTAACCCAGGAAAGCCAAATTGCTCGTCCCGAGAGAGAGAGAGAGAGAGAGAGAGAGAGAGAGAGAGAGAGGCACTTTCATTTAACAATGTTATCATCTCGCAATACAAAAACATAACCTAATAACCTTATGGTCCAAAGACGTGTACGATATACATGTAGGTAAAAGCACACACGTGAATACGAGCTGGCCATAATGTTGATGGTTAAAAGGGGGGGAGGGGTGGTTATACCGTACGCGCGGTGGCAAGAGGGATCCTAATGTCGTGCTATTGTCCGAGCGAGAGAGAGAGAGAGCAGCAGCTCGCTCGTCAACGTCGCCGGAAACTGTTAGAGCTGCTGCTGCTGCGTCGAGAGCTCGCCTTGGCGATCGATCCGCGGTCGCCGCTGGATTAACCACTTTCGACCTCTATGATTTCAGACGCTAATGAACGTCCCTCTCTATCTCTCTCCTCTTCGGTTAAATGTGTCAGATATTCCACTGATTTGGAATTGTGTTAATAAAAGACGCGCATCGGTCGATGATACCCCGATATATTGGATTTTAAAAAAGCGGCCCGAGACGTTATATTTGAAGCATTGTAAAGGTGGCATGCCGCCGCCGGCGACGGCGGTGGGAAAAACCAATTCGGCAGCCATGACCATAAAACTCGACGCGAAGAGTAGAGTGGGAGAGAGAGAGAGAGAGAGGCCATTTCTAAAAGTTAAATAAGGATCGGAGGCTGCGATAAGGGCACGACGAATAAAAGTATTTCATTGGCAGTTTCTCTGCTGCCGCTGCTGCTGGCGAAATGGGCGGAAACGGAAAATGGAGAGAGAGGGAAAGAGAGAGAGAGAGAGAGAGAGAGATGAATGCATTTCGCCAGGCGCGCGCTAGAGGAAATACAGTCACGGATTAGGGTCGCGAGCACAGTGTGAGAGGGCGCAGACGCAGATTGAAATCTAGTCATATACCATTGGAATATCGCTCTTCCGTAGCAGCAGCAGCAGCGGGGCGCATCGTATTCTCGCGGCGTGTTTACACTGGCCGCTGGATATTACGATTCGATTGGTCCGCGGGGAAATCGGCATTCAATTGTTCAATATCGCCCGGCGCGATATAAACCGACTCGGGGATTTCGTCGTCGATGTCGCGTTCACGTCGTGCATCTATCTATCTCTCTTTCGCGATAAAAGAAAACACACATACAATGCGTGTAGGCGGTGGGGATTTGTTTGCACGCGATTGTTTCCTCGTCTATTTCACCATTATCACTTTCGATCGTATAAATTCGGGTTAACGAGAACGGTCTACATATGTATATGTTACTTTCGCCTATACATTTGCATATCGATAATTTATTCGTGGTTTAATTTCCACGCACGCACGCGCGTATATGTAATCATAGCGCTTAGTAGCAACTATTATACGGCGATACATACGCTATCGTAGAATAATCATCGTCCTCCCTCGCGAGTGTCGACCAACCAAAATAATCGTCAATTTGAATTATCATCAATCTGAAATTGAATCTGAAGGACTATCACCGTCCACTTTTTTTTCTTCTCTCTCTCTCTCTCTGTCTCGTCTACTTTTATCCGCGGAAAGCGTAGGAGTATATAGTGCAATAAACGAGAAATAGTAACATCAAACTGCACTCGAATAGCGCAATAACAGCAGTAGCAGCAGCAGCAGCACTCGCGCGTAAGGAAGAGAAGACAAAGAGGAAGAATAAAGATCCACTTACTCAGGTAAAGAGGAGGAGGAGAAGGAAGTCTCCCCGTACTTTCTCGTTTAAATCTCGTTTATGGGGAGACTATAGGCTGGCTGCTGCGCACGTTGTAACGCATGTAAATACGACAGCCTAAGACCATACCGTTCTTTAGCTCTAATGTGCCAAGACAGAGAGAAGCGAAAGCTCGTCTGCGCGCGCGTGCAGCGCATATTATTATCTTCAAAAATATTTTCTTTTTTTTTTATCCTCTCCGATATTACAACCCCCGCGCGTTGTCAAAATAATCATCCTCTTTAACGAATTCTCCGACAAGAGAGAGAGAGAGAAAGAGGCAACAGTCGGAATATTAACCGGCGGCTGTTTATCACGAGCAAACGCGAGGGAGAGAGAGAGAGGCCCACTCGAAATCTGCAGAAGTAAGCAAGCCTCGGCTCTACTGGCTGCGCCAAGAGAGAGATAAAGGGAACGAGGCAAGCATCTCAAGCTGGATAATTGTGTTTCCCAACGCCCGCCACCGCGCCACACCGAGACGCCAAGCTAAAACGTTTACAGAGTCGCGCACTCTCTTCTTTTTTTTCCTCTCTCTCTCTCTCTCTCTAGCGTGCGAGCGAACGGCCATTTAAAACTTATTCGGTGAAAGAATGGCAATGGCTGTCGAAGTTTTCCCTCTTGGTGTATTATTGCAGCTGTTTGGCGGATTGACTTTTGCAATTGTCGGAGAATATTGCGAGAAGGGGAGAAAATACGAGGATGAATATGAAAATGGAATTTTTGAGAAGGGTCGGAGAGAATTGAGAAAAGCACTTCCGACGATGACTTGGAACCCCCGGAAAGAACTTTTCTTTTTTATTTCCACGCTACTTATAAATCACTTCCATTAAGAGACTTTTCTTTCTATTGCGTTAACATGTGCTGCGTGCAAGGAGGAAGAAAGACACTCAAATCCGGAGCAAGCATTTGGCGAAACGAGAGAAGGGAAATCAAATTATTCCAAGTAAGCGACACGCTCGCGAGAGAGCATTTAGCGTCAAAAACACGAGTGTAGCAGTAGTATCGCTACGAGTCGTATTTATGCGCTGCGACTCGTTGCTACTCCGCCGACGACGACGACGACGAGTGTCTCGCGTGGCGCTCTCTGCGCGAGAAAAAGGGATAAGCGTGCGTGGCGCATTTGTATTCATGGAAAACCAGCTCTACACAGCTGCCTTCGCGAGCTTCGTTTTTCTAAAAAAAGAGAGAGAGAGAGAGAGAGAAGAACCGACGAGAGAAATCGATAAATTCCACGGCAAAAGAAAATTGCCACTCTCGTGGCTTACGTACACAGAAGCGGTTTCGAGTGAACGGAAAGCTCGCGTTCCTCGGATTTTGCAATTAATCGTTTTGTTAGCGGTAATTGGATTTGTATCGCTAGACATTGGTATTGCATTTCTTTTTCTTCCTTTACATTCACTGAATTATATTTGATTTTTATTTTTCTTCTGGTGTTCGAGATAATGTATATAACTCAAGATAATAACTGACAATTAAAAAGCTTGCTGAGGAAAGATTAAAAGGATTTGTAATTCGAAATGAAACAAGTAAAGCGGTAGGCCATAAAGCAACGTTTTCGGTGAGTCAGATAAGTGAATCCCCCAAAGGGCGTATTTTTATTGAGCACACGAAGAGCCTCCACGCTAGAGAAGTGGGCGCGGGCGGCATTTGAAATATTTACGACTTCCGAGTGTCCGCCACGCGAAGAAAGTCACGGTGAGAGAGAGAGAGAGAGAGAGAGAGAGAGAGAGAGATAACGACGTGTGCGCTAACGAGGAGCGATTTCCGTGCATCCTACTTAAATAAAAATAAGCCTTAAGATGTCGCTTTTAATTGCCGGTTTTTTTTCCCGTTATTTATATCAAAGAACCAAACGCGAGAAAAGCCATTAAACGAAAGGAAATTGCCTTATCGATGGGGCGAGTTGTGTTTCTTTTTTATTCTCGCGAACAAAAGAAGAACAACAACAGAACGAAAAAAAAAAATTTTTTTTTCTAGTCAAATGGGGAGGAGGAAGGGAGGTGGCGACCGATTAAGCTAATGGGCCGCGAAGCGGAGCGGCTATTTGCATGATAATTCGCTTCCTGCAGCCACCACCACCATCACCACCACGGAAGTTCGCGAAACAAAAATGTAGCCCGCACGCTTTTAATCCGCTCCCCTCTTCTTCCGTCTCTGAACACTTTTCACGAAGAATTACCGATTCTCTTTTGTGTGCGAGGGAAAGGGAGAGAGAGAAAGAGAGAGCTACTCTCGCTTTCACGTTATTTTTTTTGTGTTGGCGCCCAACGTAACGAGCGTATCGATTTTATTACGCTCGATGAAACCCCGTATATATAGTTTTATTTCTTTTGAAATCTCTGAGGATCGATATCCATTCCCAATGCCAGCGACAGAATACCAAGTGCTTTTCTTTTCTCTTACGGCTTTCATGTGTCTGAAAACATTTTTTTTTATTATGCGTCAAAATTTACATTGTCATTATCAACGCTTCCTTTCGCGCGAATAATTGTAGTTGGTGATAAATAAAGAACGCTCTTCACCTGTAACAGTGAATTTACAAAGTGTGAAAAAGCGCTTGGAAAATTTGTGCGCGCTGCATAAAAATGCTCGCATCCTTGGCAATTGTACAAAAGAAACGAACAAAAAATAATAAATAAAAGAAAGATACAATAACAAACCTCGCGGGGATGGTTTTCAACAAAGCCATTATTTATTAGAGTACCGTTGCACAATAGAAATGCGGGTTTTAATGATGCTATTCTCGTGATTTATAATGCAGCGCGAGCCCGAGGAAAAAGTGTTTCCTATCCGACCCTCCACAAAATTAGTCACAACAATGCGGAAAGAAAAAAAAACAAATGCACTGGGACACTTCCCGCGTCCATTCAAGCGCGCTTATTGTTGTGTGTGTGTGTGAATTTTGCGCCGAGTGGAAATGACAAATCACGCGCGCGAGGCACGAAAAATAAAAAAAAATATCCACACACACACAAAGTCGCGAGAATAGAAAACTAGGCGAAGAAACTGCGCACAATTGACAATTCTCGGAAAAAAGTCTCTCGTTGCCGGGTGAGTTGGTAGTACTGCTGATTCCTTTGATATCGCGAGTTATTGTCGGGACGCGCATCCATCAATTTCACGAGAGCTGAGAGCGGATTTTTCCTCTTCTGTATCGCGCGAGCAGCTCTCGCGCCCGA
>JAWWMK010001020.1:0-36564 GCA_035047105.1 Galeopsomyia nigrocyanea
TAACAAATGAAATAATATTATAGATTTAAAACTTATAAATTTAACTTTCGCTTATGAGAAAAATTAAAAATTGACCAAATTATTGTAACGATTCACGTTTGTATAATGGGCAAAAAGAACTTACTCGACGCAATGGGCCGCGCTGACCAGCCAATATTCAGAAATTATTGCGGCCCCACATCCGCTGGTAGTGGAATCTTCTTGTTTAAGTGAAGCCTAAGAAACGACATGTCATGTTCAAAAAAATTCTAATTTTATTTCTGCAGTTAAAAATTTTTTTTTTCAATTCCATCTGTTAATATTCAAAAAGAAATGTGTAGTTTTGAAAACGTGATATTCCCTTTTTAGCCACAAATGATATGAATAAATGATTTTTTGTATTATATATTTAATTGAAATACTCACATAATAAGGTACTTCTGTTATGGAAATGAAATCGCCGTTCTGAATGCATTCTACTTTCAAAAAATCATTGTTTTATAAGTGCAAAAATATATATTTCATATCGCTCTTTAATTGATTCATGTCATACCTATGTTTACGCACAAAAAATTAATTAACAAAATTGATAAGGCAATAAAGTACATCGTGTAAATTTGTTATTCTAAAAATGTTCTAATTCTAATTATTGGCAAACTATAATTTTTCCGTTCTTCTGCTTGTAATGTCGAATGCTTCTGCGTGTAATGTCGAATGATATACTAGCGTGTACTATCGCAATTTCAGTCTTCTTGTCTGCCTATAGTCCGATAAAATAAAACGATTAAATTAATCAAACATTTTTTTAGCAGAATTGTGTAACCGAGCCGCCTCTACCCCAACGATGTTCACGAATTAATCGAGAATTCTGTTTTTCTTAGACGCTTCTTCAGAAAAAAAAAATTTCAAATTGAACTCATCTTCATTTTTGTTAAAGTCATCACACTTTATTTTGCGTAGTAATGCAAACAAATCTGATAAATAGTCTAGTTTAAAAATTTTGTTCATACGAATTTTTCATGAATCATTAGTCATAGAGTGGTGCGTTGGAGTAAAGTAACTTGATAATATTCTAAATCATAAATTTACACTCGTGTCTAACATTACTTGAACTTCATTACGGATGCTATTCGTGACAAGAAGACACCACAACGTTTGCACACACGAATTGCATTAAATTTATAATCGGATCAATACAGTAAACCTATTACTGTTTATGTGATACATCTTTTATAAACTTTCACTTGATTGATTGCTAGATTAGCTTTCCAATGTACACAGTATAATAACAGCAAGGTAACCGTTACATAGCACTCAATTATCAAGTCTTTACTTTGTAACATTTTTTTGTAATGACAACCAACGTTTACTTTAAAACAAGCCCAATTGAGCTTGCGGTATTTTTCAATGTCATGCAAATTCCTGGGATGATTTTTATATTTTTCGGCCGTCAAAACAAGCGCATATTAATAGTCACAGTGTTCCATATATGGCTCGTGCCCTGATGACAAAACAGACAAGCTAATCAAAGATTTTTTTGTACAGTTGCGTAATCAATGATTAAAGCTCTGCAACGCAACTCTACCAGCAGATTTCTAAATATAGAGTAATGTAGAGAATTTGTCGCGGCTTCTCGATCTTCACTTGTTTACGTGAACGAGAGTTGATCGGCATTTGAAAAATATACCAACAATAAATTGTTATAACTGCTTACCAATTAATCATTATTAAATAGTTCTATACAGCTGTTGTTTCGAGGAAAATTGAGAAGTTACAGATGCCTAACAAAAGGAGCACGGTCTATGTTAATTGAATGATAAGCCTCGATCGCAAACTCAATAAACTTTGCTACATTTGATTTTTTAGAGACAATTACGTCACCAGATGTTATTTTATTTACTGCATTAGAACAATAGGACACGTAAGAAAGTTTCTGATACACATTGGCATAGCTATTTTTTTGAAGCTTAATTCCTGCTTCTAGGTTTTTTCTATATAAATACTCCATTGTAATCGTGCTGAAAATGCCGGTAAAAAATGTGTACCAGTGGGTGAATGTTCTCGCTTGAAGAAAATACATGAAGATATTACATCCAGAAATAAGTTTAGCGATCTACTGAAGGATTGGCCTAAGGAAGGTACGGAAAACAACGCGCAAAAGTGTACCACGAAAAGGGACGCCTTTTTTGGAAGTATCCATATGTTGCTGAAAAATAACAGGGACTCACAAAATTTTATTGATTATGAAGTTGGCTCAATTAAAGAATTTTTCGTAACGTCTTTCATATTCAATAAATGTTTCTAACATATACATGTCTTACTTTATTATAATATATATCGCTTCAGAATGGTGTATCCGACAACAGTGACAACTGTATTGTAATTGTCGGATGTTACACGCAGTTAGAAATCTAAAGTAAAGATCTTTATTTTGGAATTCAAAAGAAATTTCATCGAAAGAGCATTATCACATTCTATGTCTATTAATAAATTAATAAAACTGTTAATTATTCTATTAGTGAGTCTATTTATAAAACTAATTAATTAGGGTATCTGAACATAAAATTAATATTAAATTACGGATTAAAGAAAAAAAATCGAATCACAATGTCAAATTAAAAAAAAATGAAATTGCAACCACGCACACGTGCTCGAGAGCGCATGTAACATAAAACTCAATACCATGATACAATTTTGAATGACGAATAATAAGCAGCAGAGAGCACAGGGTTAAGAGTTATTTCAATTTACATGGAATGCACGTAAAAGATAAAAATTCGAGCGGCCCCTACTAGTAGCTGCATACAGGTTCGACGGAGAACACGTTGCAAAGCGAAATGATGAAAAGTTTATTCTTTTCCGATAAAATCACAGCGCCAAAAAGTCGATAAGCACAGCGAAAGGGTCAACGGGTGTAGCTGCCACTTACAGCGGATGCAGATTTCTCTCTCTTTCTCTTCCTCGAGAAATATGCTTCAACTTAACATTAGACAGAGATACGTATCCTCGGTCGATGGTGTTTTCATAAGGCTCGGCACGTCAAGCCGCGGGAAATGCAAAAGACGTTCGTCGTTGTGTCACGGGCACGTAACGGCCATGCTTCTCGCAATTTCAGAAAACGTCAGGAAGAAAAACGAGAAGGTTCTTTGATTATCACCGGATAACAAATTCAACGCGAAAAATGAGCGCGAATACCGAGAAAATTACAGACCGTGCGCTTTTTCTCCTTCTTTCTCTCTCTCTCTCTCGTTCTCTTGACGGAATCCAATTTCCAAATCGTCAAATTAACGAGCGAATTACTTGCTTTCACTCTGGTAACGTGACGCGTTTTTACGAAGAAAAAAAGTAAATTACCGTGTTTTGCGCAGTGCGAAAACAATTTATAGAAGCAGAAGTATGACGATATCAGATGTAATGCTGTAAAAGTAGGTCACGAAAGGGATTTCTTTTACAACGAGTACTGACGGAAAACGGCCGGCGCAGAGATGACGGCAAACTCCAATACACAAGACTTTCAAAAAAGAATTTCCGTTTTCTTTTCTATCCTCTCAAGTTTCGCAGTTGAACCGAAGCGAGAATAATTTTCAATAAACGAAGCAGCGACGTGCGACAAGCAAAAAGCTGCGCTTTCAGGTCAAAGAAGAGATGATGAAATTATAACGACGTGTCACGTGCATCCGCGACCGTTCTGATGGTTTATTTATATAATCACAGGGCTGTACTTGCGCTTACTCTATATGTATATAACGTGATACCTCACTGCTCATCAATTAATTCAGATTAGCTCGTAGGCGGCTTCCGTAATGGCTATAATACCTCGAGCGCTCGATACTCTTATGCCACGCCTGCTGCATACACGTAATTATTTGTGCTTCGGAAGGCCTCGGATAGATTTCGCGTCCACCATTCAACGTTAAAATTATGCTTCGATAATTCTGTACCGTAGCTCAAAATCGATGAGCGTTTTGCGTCTGTGTTCCGTGTAATGCCTATTGATTAATTGATGTTCAATTGGCCTTTGTGTATAGACTTAGTTGATGATTAATCATTAGGGTCTTCCATTGATATCGACAACATGCTAAATAGATGGGGAAAATGGTCTTAAATTCTTGTGGGAATGTAGGGATTAGGATCAACTTGCGGGTGAATAATAAGCCACTGATTAATATAAAATGACACACATTATTATTCCTAACCAGATACAATACTAATTACGTGTTAAGCGTTCTAGCTAACCTGCTCTAAACAAGGGAATTGTCGTGGCGCAGCATAGCCGGTGTCAACCTTCGCATTGACGCGGAGGCCCTCTCTAGCAGATTGGGGGATGGATCCCCTCTCTCACTCTCTCAAGCTTTCCACTACCCCGCTCGGTAGTTTTCCATAACTCTCTCTCACCCGTGGCTGCGGATCGAACTATGTACTTATACCTACTCCCACATTCTTTTGCTCCAATTCTTTTTAGAAACCATCGATCACCAATATTTGAATAAAAATGTCACCGATGAATGTTCATATACATGCGGGCGGACTTGTAATTATTTTCAAAGTGAATCTGTACAGCCGAGCAGAAAAACTGTTAAAAATTGAACGAACTCGTTTTTCAACTCTCATTTCCATCAATATTTTTGACTGAAATCAAAATTTATAACCTCTTGTTTAAAAAAAAAGCAGAAATATATAGATTTGAACGTATTGCAAGTTAGCCAAATGTTCAAAAAACGCCTTTGCTAATTTTACTAACAATTAACAGATACAATCAATTTAATTTACTAGAGGAAGTTTCTTTTCGGAATAACCGTATAACCGAATTGAATGAGTTCTCGAGGATTATCCAGGTCGACTGATCTCAGTGTGAGTTCTAGTGCTGCTGTAGATTCGTCCAAGCTGATCTTGTAATCCGACATCTCTAGCATTCTCTGTGTCAAACGAGCGTCGCGCATGAAGCGAGCTATCTTTATAGGACAATTAAGCTTTTACCAACGCGTTGCTTGTCCGTTTACGACCCAAAGTAGAGGCCCAATTTTGTTTCTAGGGCTCAACGTATGCAGGCAGACAAGGCTGTTGTTTAAAAAATTATAACAATTTTCTTTTAAAAAAAGGCAAGATTGTTGAAGATAAAACGTATCAAAGCTTTCTGTACATTTGCTGTACTTTCAAGAAATTTAACATCTTCATATTCTGAGGTTTTTGAAATCGTAACGTCAAAATTGTGATCCAGATCGATTGATTTTCAAATACGCTTCCATCACACACGAAATTAGTTGTAAGAATATTTCTATAACAAACTAGCCACTAAGGCGCGCTTCACGCGCAGATTGCAGATTACAATACTTCAATTTCGAACGTTCTACATAATTGCAAATTTCGATATGAACAAATTCGAACATCCAAAATTCGATACTAACTGACTTCACTTCGTCTATTTTTATTATATAATAGATATTTAAATGTTCATTTCAAATATTACTTTGGAAATTCACTTTTCAAGGAACCTCTTTAAATGATTCACATGATATAGTCCAAAAATAGAAGCGAGCCGAAATTCCAACATAAAAAAGCCTCCCCCAAAAAAAAACGCGAGCTGCATTATCCATAGTCGAACGGTGGCGTAAAAAGGACGAGCGTATAAAATTCGCGGCGAACACTTCATTATTAAATATACCGCAGGGCTAAGTGGTAAAAAGCTGTAGACCGAAATGCTAGACTACCATAAAAATATGAGCCGAGGCAAAGGGGGAAAGAGAGAGAGAGAGAGAGAGAGAGAGAGAGACGAGACGAGACGAAAGGAACGCTGTAAATCGAGGTTGCTAACAAGCCATAAAAAATCACTATAGCAGGGGAGCGAGGATCCATCGTTCAACGATCTCTTGAATATTTCAGAGTGACTCCATCAGAGAGGCTTGCGGGATGACGTGCAGCGAATTTCAGAATGGGGAGCGAAAAAAGAAAAGTAGTTGAGCCAAGGGCGCCAAAGTCTTGATACGCGACGATTCCGCTCTAGTGGAAGTGAGATGATAAATGGCGAGAAAAGATCGTCGAGTGCTCGCAAGGTGTGTGTGTGTGTGTGTGCGTGTGTGTGTGTGTGTGTGAGAGAGAGAGAGAGAGAGAGAGAGGATTCAGGAAGAGAAGAAAAAGTCGGACGCGCGGGGTTTTTGGCGCCGAAGAAAATAGACGGGAAAATCTATATAAGACACATGCTGCTTTGAATTATGAGACGTCGAGTACAGCCTAGCGGAATAATACACGTGGATTAAATGATCCACGTATGTATTATTATTTTAATTGAAGTCTTTGCCGCGAATCGTTGATTGCTGAAATTTCACGTAAACTTACGACTCTACATACTGTTTGTTCCTGGTAACAGCGCAAAAGTTATAATCGATCATTCTGCACCATTCGAAATGAAACAGTTGAAGCTCACACAACATTCAATTGAAAATGACAACAAGGCAAAGGGCCTTTTACGCAACAACTTCAACGTGGGTTAACGCTGTAGTGCGCTATAAGTTATAACTAATGTGGAAATGTTCGAACTTCTGACAAGTTGAACTTCGGAAGCTATATACTCGAAAACCACTCTGACGCATGAGAGCGCTATATAAACTTGATCACAATGTAACTGAAATAACTTTGTTCGACCCCCTTGCCATGCTTAGATGTAGAAATGAAATATATAACGTGCCGTAATAGTTAATTCTACAATCGCATTACGAATGAAAAATTTAGTGCATTGATCTGAAATCTTATCGAAGCTTGTAGCCCACTTTTGGGTAATAAAAGCTCGAAGAAGCTTAATTTCGGTGGTTCTCAGGATCGACGACGGCGGCGGCGCCTGGAGCTATAAAAATACAAACGCGCGCGAGAGAGCGAGCAAACGATAAATTATGAATAAGACGGCGCTGGTAGAGCTACAGCAGCATCGAGAAAGCGAGCGCGCGAGCGCGCGGTGGTTTGCGAGCTTGCGCGCAAGCTACAGAAAAGTGATGCTGCACGCGACTACGGCGGCGGCTCCAGTCGACGTGCCGGCAGCTTAGCGGACGCACGTTCGCGCGCCGCCGAGGGACGCCCGTCGTCGTTAAGGCGTCTGTCTCTCTCTCTCTCTCTCCCTATTGTATTATATTCACGTGTCGAAGCATCTTCATCGACATCTATTCGCGCGAGTGTGTGTCACTCTCTTGAATGACGAGTGCCAGAATTTAACGATACTTACCTTCAACTGTGTGTCTATCTGTGTGATTTTGTTGCCTTTTGCTTTGTTTTTTTTTCTTTCTTTTTTCTTCTTTTTACTTTTTTCTTGGTTTGCTTTTGAATCGGTGCTGGTGTGGTAACTTGTATAGTGCTTGGTGCAGTGTATACCGACGATGACTATGGGAATTTGATGAGGTTGCTGCCTCGAGCTGTTTACATTTAAAGGTTATTTATCAGTTTCACTTTTGTAAAAATATTATGAAAAATGAATTTTGTCAATGAAATTTCGACATACTAATAAAGTAAATACTAGTAAATCGCGTATTAAAATAATGAATTTGATACCTATGTAATTTTTAAAGAATCATAAGTTTTCGGTGTACGATAACATACCGTTCAAATTTTGTAGGTTGACTTTCGTTTGCATCAAATTATTCCGCATAGCTTTACAATAACCATGATTGAAGGATATTGCAATTTCCTTTGAGTCGTCGCGGCGATCAATCCTATATGATGGAGGGACAGAGAGAGGGAGAGAGTTCAAAGCAGCAATCAATATACGTATCGCAATTTCGCGAGTGCTATAGGTTACCAAGTTTGCAATTAAATTGAACGTGCGTTGATGTCACACTTAATATTGCACTCGATATTGCAGGGTCACGGCGCGCGCTCGAGAGCGGCCGATTAAAATTTCATTTGGACAATTTCAGCTATATTGAATCAACCGTCGCTCACTCGCGCGCGCGCGCGCGTTTTAATAGAAAACCATAAACGTCGTTAACTAAATGCCCCCGCACGAATGCGACGATGTATTAAATGGCACTCGAACTGGGATTGCAGGTGTTGGTTCTTTTGTTAGACCACTGGCAAAAAAAAAGTAGGAATAATAGCGAGCGAAAAGAAAAAAAAGTTGTTGGTTATTTGGCGTCGCACCAAAGTGCATGTAAAATGATGAAAAATCTGCTGGTATACGGAAACAAAAGCGAGAGCTAAAAATTATATCCACGCGTATGCGTGTACGTTATATATACGTATCATGCGAAGCGACGTTGTAAACAACACTGAGTCGGGGTATATTTCAACGCATCTCTTTGTCGCTTCCTTTCTTTCGAGGCGCGGACAATTTTCATGTTTGCGAGCTTTTGTGAAAACGCGCGCGCCGTCTGTTTTATCGCGGGCAACAACAGTGTAACAGAGAAGTATACTGATATACATTTACCATTACTGGAGAATGTGGACGTCGCGAAAAATTGATGTCCCCTGTGACATTGTCGAATCAATCGTATGCCGTTTTTAGCTTTTAGTTCGTGCTGCTATTACTGTCTTTTTTTTCTCTCTCTCTCTCTCCGTGTTTTTAATTAAAATGATTGCGCAAGCTCACGGCTTATATCTTCGACTGCGAAATGGCACGGATTACGTTAGTTACCATTGTATCGCGCACCACTGGTGTATTATTACGAAACCTTTATACGTATTTTCGTAATTTCACAACGAACAATAATACCTTTATTCGGCATTACGTGTTGTTGCAATCAAAGTTAAAAGGCTTCATTTTCAGACCTGAGTTAACAACGTAAATATTCTTTCGACAATCCAGCAAGTTTTTATGGATCAGTTTTCACTGGAACAATTTTTATGCGAAATACTTTTCGGTATTTTCGACTTCAGTGAGTGGAAATTCGATGCATCCACGTGTAGTTGAATATAAAATTACTGCCAGCAGGTCAACAACTGTAAAATAATATTTCAACGTATGACCTGTTAATTAGCACAAAATTTCGAAACGTATATACGAGGAATCAGTACTTCGGTGGAATGAATCGTACATTCACGATGAAATTTCGAAAAATTCAACTTAAAACAAAAATTATTTGATAATTTTTTTTTCAAAAGGTTTAAAAAAAAAATCACACGAAGTACCAAGCGAATGTATATAGCAATTGAATGAAATTCGGTTGAAGTGTTGGCGGTCAAGGCCAGCGCAAGACCTTCGTGACGCACACAGTAGTAGACTCGTAGTAAGTGCATCGGTATGACGAATCGCAAGAAAGCAAGGTAGTCGAGCGACGCAGGTATATACTTGAGGGAAAAGGGCGTAGGCGGCCGCTGACGTCAGATCTCGCGCAAGCCACCGCGAATGCGAGTCATCCTCTTGCGCCTACCTACTACTCTCTGCTGTAAGCCTCTTATGATATATGCATCGCGCGCTTTCTCCCCCGAGGTGTCGACTATATACATAGTGCGCGCGCGTGTGTGTGTATAGCTATCGTACCGCCAGCGGGATTCATTGACTTTTCTAGCGGAAAAAGTATTTCTCTCTCGCTCTGCGGCTCCGCGAGAGCTTCTTTGTGCCTGCTTTTGATCTTTTTTCTAACGTAATGCAACGCTATACACACTGGCGCTTTTGCCTCTCTGCCACAGTACACTCCACTCGTCATGACGATTTACAAGTCATGACGCTCCACTTTTCTGCTTGTATCAACTCTGCGATACGTATATAACTACTACTGTGTATTTCGTTGCTTCCTCGAAATTTATTCGATGCGAATTGATTGCTGCAAGCAGCGCGTCTGACTAATGCTGGACATTATCTACTTGAACGTTGTATAATACGGCGAAGAAGCGCGAGGGCGCCTCTTAACCGTAATTAATCGAGGGATGAAAATCCTTTTCGTCATGCATTTTTTTCTTCTCATTGACGTTGATAGAAGAGTTGATATTAATTCAGGGGTGGTTGCGATGAAAAATAATATTTGTTAAACAAACTATTTAAGCGAGTGTAAATGAAATGGTGTGCGCGCATGGCCGTTATCTCAGCGAGATTATCCTCCAAGATAAAAAAAATAGAAGCAAACAACGATATTTATTAAATTAAAAGTATTCCGAGCTACTTGAAGAGGCGTAATAAGTTTTCAGATTTATTACGTTAATTAGGAAGAAAGTTCACGTGCAAGAGCTCTCATTAAAAGAGCCCGAGAAATGCTTCTCATCCGGGACGATGTACATACGTAATACATTATTTGTTTTAATATTTTTTTCTTTCCCCTTCCATCTGGCATTTTTATTTCGACGTTCTCTAACGGCACGTTGGCAATTGATAAATCAAGCGAAAGAGTCCATCGCAAATCCATCGATGATTTTCTATTTTTTCTACTGTTTTTTTTTTCAAATTCACGAGCCGTCAGAGAAAGACTGCTCAGCATGAATAATTGGGAAAGGAACAAAAGGGAAAACAACAAATCGGAGGAGGGAGATAGAGTGCTCTACAAATGGTCAATTAGTCGTAAGCGGCATTAAAATGCTTTCTACAGCTGAAGAATTTGATCTGTAATTTAGGTCATGCGAGCGATATTTGCGGACATTTTTCGTGGATAGGGGATACAGGCGTTACTTTTAAAAACTCGGTATTTGACGAGAGTAGTGGATTTGTGAACTAGAATTCATATTGCAAGTTTGGTTTTTTTTAATCGCTTGGAAACTGTATTTTTTTTCAATCACGAAACAGAAAGTTTACTCACTGAACTGAATGATGGATTATAACTTCTCTCTGTGGCGATATAAAATAAAATAACTTTGATATGTACTCAAATACAGAACCGACAGCGTAATGTGCGGGCATATCCAATTATCCGCGTGAATTTTTTTTATTTCCAACTCAGTTGTGCAACAACTCGCATTTTCCGCGCGAAGTGAAAGAGATTAATTTGTCAAAAGAAATAAGCTCCGAGTATAGTTACTTTGATATACTCGACACTTGCGCGCGCGTGTATAAACTGCACATTGCAAAAGTTCAACCGTGAACAAATATAATTGCTGGATTTTTTTTCTCTTTTAATTACTTCGGAAAAGAAGTAGAACGCAGAGAGAGAAGAGAGAAGAAGTGAGGAAAGCAAAGCGCTCGAGAATATCATTTGGTTGGAAGTTCTAAAGGCTACATGAAACTTCGTCGAATGATCTAGGAGGGACGCAGGCTTCTCGAGTTACGCGCGAAATTCTTTTTAACGAGCTTGAAATTTCATAGCGTGTTTTAGCTTGATCGGCCAGCTGTACCTTGTTAAACTGGTTAAAACTTCATAAATGAGGCAGCCTTTATGCTTTATTGCGTAAAGCGTCTGTTCTTTGAGGGAACATTGCTTTATGGCGCTTTTCATGCTATAGGGTCGAATTTCATGTGCTCATCATCTCAAAAATTTTCCTTTAATTCACAATGAAAGTTCTAATGGATACTGCTTTTCAAAGATACTTTTTTTGTTGTTGTTTTCAGTAAATTTTTAACTATTTTTAGGAATAAAATCGAACTATGAAAAAAGATGTATCATAGATGGATTAAAATTTGGCAAAATAAAATTATGTTCACTAAATGAAAGTGAAGTATTTTTTATATGTCGATGTTTTCTTTTTATGGTCGATTTGTTGAATTAAGGAGATTAAAAAAACTTTTAATTGTAAGTTTCAGAAATTTTTTTTACTTACTTAAAGTAAATTAAAAAACACAAAGGATCGTAATAAACCAAGCCATTTTCCGTCCTCACAAAACATTCCTCTCAGCGGTGCTTGAATGGAACTTCTTGTTCTTGAAAAGACTGAATAATTAATAATCAAGTCAAAGAATGAAAGGAGCAAGAAAAGAATCTCCAAAAAACCTTCCGTCACAACAATGGGATGAGTGTTATAAAAAAAAGAAGGAGAAGAAGAAGCTTGGCCTTCAAAGATAGCAAAAAAAAAACCTAGTAGGTAGATATGAATGCTGGTTGGGCGCATAAAGACAGAGAGAGAGAGCGAGCGAGATGGAAAACTTGCAGAAAAATGACTCGAGGGCATTTGGGCTCTGTCTCGCTCGCTTCTCGCAGCTTCATTATTGGTTTTTCCGTGGCGCCAAGAAGGGCAGCGTCGAAAAAAAAAAAGAAGTACGCCAACCAGAAGAACGATGGAGAGAAAGAGAGATAGAGAAAGTGCCACCCGTCGGTGAGGTGAAATTTGCTCTGTGCCCCCACCCCCTGCGGCTGCCCTCCCTCACTTACGATATTACTTCGAACAGCCTGTGCGCACCGTTGGAAATTGAGACAGTAACGGGACATGCGCGCATGGCAAGATCCAATGCTTCGAGGCATTTGCGCGCTCTCGACAAAGTTTTGCTCGCAAGCTTACTTTACATTTCCATATGTTTGGATTATCCAGTGCCGACCTACCGACGATCGAGCTTTCAATTATTCCGTGCGGTCATTCGAGCATTCTTCGCGATCCCTTTACGGTGCTACGGTAAAAAAAACAAACAGGGTAGCGTTTGAATAATGGAGATTACAGGTGCTCTTAAAAAATACAAAAGAACGGGAAAGCTGAAATTTTAATAAACAACGAAAGGGACGAAGGGATGGAGGAGAGAAAAAAAGGCAAATATGTAGTCCAGCTATTAGGCATTATACGTCCTAAACCGCGAAAAAAAAATATATTCCAGAGAGCTTGTATCGAGAGACGAAAAAACAAAAGGCTTTGTTGTATAGGCAGCGAAGCTTTTTGTTACGATGCTCTTGTACAGTTTATTAAACTGCAAACGACAGGCGGTCGGAAAAGGAGGCCGCAGACGAGACGCAACAAATGGTACTCATTCAAAGGGGGTGAAAAAAAAAGTTTCCATCTTCCTTCCTTCTTTTTTTTTTATCGAGGGGGTCGAAGAACGCGTCGCATACGAGGCCGTTAAAACGAGCGGAAAAAGAGAGAGGAAAAGCGTTTTGACTTTTCCTCGGCGAAATGTCTCGTATATAGGAGTGAGAAGGAGCGAGGGAAATAAAGGAAGACGTGCGCGCCTACGAGAGATTCCGACCTGAAGATTTCTTATTCCCACGGGTCCGCTAGATTTGTCACGGAACTGCTTCTTATTTTTTCGCAAGCTCTGTCTCTCTCTATCTGCAGTTTTATTCAGCTTGCGCTTCGGAAACTACGTGCGGCTAATTTTGCGAGATTTATGGTGCGATGCGATTCATCATCAAGTTCATGATGAATATTGCATGACGAATATTTTGCGATGAACCACATTTTTAGATCCGAACTTTCGGAGAACAAAACGTAACGAACAAAAAAAAGCTAATTATAGAGTACTTCATGTAAAAAACAACAACCTACTTTTTTAAATATTCAAAGCCGAATTGATAGTCCTTTTTTTTGGATTCTACTTTCGACTGAATAATTCCAAAGTTTTTCATTCTGTTATTTCGTCGAGGGTGGTGCGCGGGCGCGCTCGTGTGAAAATTAGCAAATTAATTTACAATTCAAATCGTCCGTGGCACGTCGCACCGTTAGACTGGACAAAAGAACAAAAAAAAAACTCTCTCCCTCTCTCTGTTTTAACTCTAAAGGTTTTTCCAGAAATAACACGCTTATTAATCTTTGCTGTATAGCATAGTGCTTTTTCTATATACTCTCAGTGGTTTCTTTTGCTTTCAGCCACGTGTGTGATGTTAGTTCACGCGTCGTCCGCCGGAGGCTTTCATAAAAAATTTAATAAAGTTTCTCAGACAGCTTCAATTTTTAATCAAGCACATGCTGTATATATCCACTTTAGCCGATCTCTTAAATACCTATACCTTCTTTTTTTTTAAATATATATCGACGGTTGCCTCATCGTAATAATAAAACATTTATTCGCGTAAGTTGATGCTCTTCATCGGAATACTCATTAAAAGAAAAAAAAGGAAAATTGCTGTATTATTCATCGTTCAACCAACATGACGCTGCACATTTCACTTTAAGCACGTCGTAAAGAGTATATAAGAAGCAAGCATCGAAAAATTTTTATGCGAAGTCTCATCACGAGGCTGTTTGGATAAAAACGAACGATACTCATATATTTCGCGTCGGTATAAGGATGCGCTGTGTGTGTATGTGTACGTCGGTCTTTTATAATAATCGCGGCCCGCCGTAGCATAGTTTTCAATTGGCGCAGGTTGCGATATACACCACGGCGATTTATCCTGTAAAAATACATTTTTCAATGCACACAGCAGTCGAGCTACGCGTGTCTGCGAGAAAGGAGGCCGGCGGCGCGGCTTCAAAAATACAAGAAGAATCGCTAGATGGGCGGCTCGTGAATAACGTATGAGGGAAGTGCGGAGGGAGCTGCTATGATCGACGCCAGGCAACAGCAGCAGCAGCAGCAGCATCGTCGTCGTCGCGCGCGGGCGGGTATAATGAAAACCGACGTCGCTATACTGCCGCTGCATGTATACGTATATATCCGTTCGTCAGCGATGGATCTCGACAACGGAACAATTCAGCTTGATCGACCGCCATCGCTCGTAAATCCTAGTGTACATACGCACCGATCGATTGTTAAAGCCATATATACGTGAATTATTACGTTGTAAAGATGAAATGTATATATCTCGAAAAAAAATAAATAAACGCGAGCGAGGTACAGTAGTACGTGCGTCACCTTTTTGACATTCGCAGAGAGTAGTAGTAGTAGTAGCAGCAGCAGCAGCAGCAGCTGCAGTGCCAAGGCAAATTGGATGCTGCCGCTGCCTGCTTTTTCTCATTCTCATTGCGCGCTGCCCGAGAAAGAGAGAGAGAGAGAACTTTATGTAAATTAAGGATTCGGACTTGCTTGCGAAACGTCTTATCTTTTTGATGTCTCGAGGATCGTTGAGATTCACGGCGCGGGGCAAGCTGCTGCTGCTGCAAATGTGTATATGTGTGTGTGTGTGCTCCCCTTTGTGAGCGAGACGAATGAATTAAATAAATGACTTTGGGATGCGTAATTTAATCAGAAGCTTGTATTTTGAGGTAAGTGAGTTTGCGAAACGCGAGCAGCGAGACCTGGATTTTTCGCGTTGCTTTTTTTCTTTTCGTTGCGAGCTTCTATTAATTGTGTACAGTGCTGCTGATTGGACAAATTTACTTTTGAATTTTACACTTCGTTCACTATTCTAAATTTTCTATTCAATTAGTGGGACAATATTGACGTATCCAAGAATGTACTTTCCAAAGCTTCATTCACCTTGACCATCACGATTTATCATAATATATCCGCAGTGAGAGCGGTCCATTATAATGTAAATCCGCGTGAAAGTACACAACGTCGCGTGTATAGTATATATCCATTAAGAAAATTTGCATAGAGTTCGTTGCGTTCTTAAAGCATCGTACGTATATATACAGTATATACACGCTAGTAAGCGGCGAAGAAGTGCGCGACAATACAATTATAACGTTGGCTTGGATAGAGCGCGTGCGCCTGTATAGCGAGCTTGGCTTCATTGTCCTCGCGTCAGCGGCTTTTTCCTACGGGACCTTTATAACGCGGCGAAAACGTACAGTACGCTGGCAAGGAGGAGGAGGTGGACGGTTAGGAAGGCGAGCGAGCAAATTTGACACAGAGGCAGTTTCTTGCATGAGCGAATTTCCAAGCCAGGCAAACAGATCTGTGCCACTGCCACATCACCCCCCCCCCCCCCCTGTAGAGCTCTGAGTAATTGGTTTAGTTAACGACGATAGGTCGACAGTCACAAAGCTCTGCAAGCACTCAGCCACGCGTACGGGTGTGTATGTGCGCACGCGGCTATATATGCGAACGCAGTAATGAGTTGAGCTTTCGGGAGAGATTTGCCGAGTACCATCAAAGGGATCCCTTTTTGTCGATTTCGTTATCGGAAGATTCATTTAATAGACGAGGATTCTAACGTTTGCAAACGAACCTAATACCGTCGGCCTTCTCCAAGTTACTTCACATTTTATTCAATTGATTGCCGATCGCTTATGCAGTTCTATAGCTCTCGGAGAGCTTGTGAATTTCAGATATTTTGAAAATTAATCGCGGAACCTTTCAGATATTTTAGTGATAACAAATTTTACGTTGTAACGAGATAAAGTAAAAGCAGGAATGACAGAATAAATGTCGAGCAAGATAGAGGAACTCACGGTTATAAACGTCGTATACATGAAATGAAAACTAAGTGCGCGCGCGCGGAAAAGGAAGATTGCTGCGAGTGGCAGGTCTGTAGGTAGACAAGAAATTTTGTGCAATAACTGCGAAATTAAATCTTCAAGCAATTAAGAAGATTATATACCTAGCGGACTTCTCGCGCGCGCTCTCTGCTAAAGAATTTATGCGATTTGATATCCTTAGGGCAGAGGAGGTTTGCCTTTTCAATTCATTTATTATGCGCTCTCTCTCTTTTTCTAAAAAAAAGAGCACAGACGTTCTTCTCGACAGACGTTAATTAATTTCTTAATGGAATATCATTCATTCCATGAAAATTAATACTCGCGATTGGATTTCGGATTATTTTTTTTTCTATAAGAAAGAAAAAAAATCATGATAAAATTCAGTCTGTAAAAAAAATGCAATAGCGTTCACGTTTGAAATCCACCGCAGCGGTATATAAGCCCATTCCTTGGGAAAAGTATTCGTCGATTGCCCTCGATGCTGCTGCTGCCGCCGCGGCGCGCCGCATACCATGAACTCAATCGGGATAATACGCCGCGAATTCAAGAAATACTTAGTACTAATCAAATGCAAATAGCCGCTGCGAATCGACCCTCTCCCTCCTCCCCACCAAAGTAATTTTCACGAAACGTTCGCCCACTGCACGTTCAAAAGCCCAGATCAGTGCAACGGGAGAATTTGCATTTGGACGCACGAGAAATTCAATGTAGCTTATATATCAGTTCGACCAAACACACGTGACAAAAGATGTAGAGGGAACGTGAGCGAGGAATTGTTTGCCTGGTGCGGTACGACGATCAACCAAGTGGCGACAGTCCGTCTACGTGTATACATACCCCTTTTCCGAAAATCCCCTCGACTCGATTTTCCAGTTGGATCTTCAGTGATGGAATTTTAGCTCCGAGAGAGAGGAGGTGGGAAATGCTAGAGCGTCCTCGAGTTTGCACTTTATTCATTCACGCGTTCCCATGGCGAGGATTCAATCTTCTACCACGATTCAAATCCAATTAATTCTCGTTTTGTTATTTTGGCGCAGCCGAGTGGCACGACAGCATACTTCCGCACGGTAAATTAATAGCTTGATTGGGACGTCGCTTGCACGCCAATGCTATTTTATATACATAAGCGTAGATCGAAAGTCGATTATTCGTTCTTTCGTTCTTTTTTTTTTGTCTCTCTTTATCAAATGTCACTTAAAATATATAAAGCCGCATCGGAAAGAAGAATAACTTTTCTCTCCCCGCAACTCGCCCGCAACAAAAGCCATTGTTCGCTATTTTCTTCGTAGTTCTGTTTACGATACGCCCAAACTTCTTGGCGAAATTTTTTTTTTTCGTTTTCTTTCTCTCTATTTTCCTTTATCTACTTACGGTCTCCGTCATCAAAGAGACTTTCTCTTGCTTCTGTGTATATACATCGGAAGAATCAAAAATACGCTCTTCTCTCTCTCTCTCTCTCTCTCTCTCTCTCTCTCTCTCTCTCTCTCGAGGAAACGACTTGAGTTTTCCTGCATACACTCCGGGTGCTTCTGTAAACAAGTTATAAATTTTATATCTGCATGTTTCATGTATACATGTATGCACTTTAGATAAATTGCTACTGCCGTTTGGTAAACAAAGAATTTCCTATAGAGACTTATGTCTACATAAAACAGCATATGTGTAGAAATATTTTTCTATTTTACATAAATTCTGCTTGGAAAAGCCGTGAGGAATATTATCATTGATAAAAATGACAGATTGAACGAAAAACAATGAAATACGATGTAATAAATATTCAATGAAAAAATTTCTGGTTTCAAACCAACTTTTTATTCGAGATCATCAGTTTTTCGCAAATATTACATAATTCATGAACTAACATTTTTATATCAAAACCAAAGGCCATAGATCATTTACATATTCCACTGTACAGTCTCCCCTTATTTTACGAATCAAATTGACGACTAAAACTCGAAATAACGTGATCCCGTGAAAAAATAAGAAAAAGACTTTCGAAAGTTAAAAATATCGATTTGAAAATCCGATGCGTTAACATATACTCTGCGTATATATAAACTATATGTATAAAGGCGTCTCGCTGAAAAGTTTTGATATTTTTTCGCTCGACGTCTGTGTGTGTGTGTGTGTGTGTGTGTGTGTGTGTGTGTGTGTGTGTGTGTGTGTGTGTGTGTGTGTGTGTATGTGTATCCTGCACATAGTGCTGCACCGGCGCGAAAAACTTAGAGCTTGCATTATACAAAGTTTGCGCAAGCCGTATTGACAAGGCTCTTTGGCATGAGAGAGAAGACGAGAGGGCAGACAAAAATTTTGAAGAAAACAAGATTTCGTTGCTCTCAAAATGTATTTCTTTCGCTTGTTTTCTCTTTTTTTTTTCAAATAAACGCCAACTCCCTCCTTCTCTCGAGTTATCTATCGTGGATCGATATATCCGTTTTTTTTCCATTGTTTATCGAACGAATCCCGCTGCAATAAACAGCGCGCAAGAGAGGCAGAAAAGCGAGTCAGAGTTATCCAAGTTAGTTGTAGCTGTGCAAATTGAGCGAATAGAACCTTCCGATGGTTATCTCGCTCCAGTAAAGTTTTTCTTTTTTTTTTAATGCCGCATGCGGGACTAGTCGCTGCAACTACGAGAGCTGCTGCTGTTGCTGTGCGCTATCGATTTTTTTTTATAAACTATACGAGTACCATTCAACTGTGCATGCAGTTCATTAGTAAACGCGATGCGTATCGGCTTACTTTTTCCTCACTTCTACACAAACTATGCGGTATTATATTTACGTATTTTTCGAAATTCTGCTTTTCTACGCTCCGTCAAATCCTAGATTAATATTTTAGCCTCGTGAGTTACGCTGTATAGAATAGTTCGCAATAACTGCATGCTTGCATTATCGTTCATCAGTGAACCGTCTGCGACAATCAGTTTTGTATATATAAATGTCGAATATGCTCGTCGTATACGCTCCGAACGAAAAAAAATATGTGTACACGCAGTGAATGACAGATTGATTCTGTTTTCATGAAAGGGCTATTCGTTAATGAAAGAAATTGAGCACGACGTTGCGATTGCTTTTATTTTTTGTTTTTCATTTTCTGCTTACGGGTGTCCGTTTCCGTTGTAAATCAAATTCAATGGAGAAATTGAAACTTTTGCAAACAGCATTTCCAGCTGCATACATACGTGTACGTAGAGAGACATAGCGTGATTTTTATTTCAATAAAAAAAAAACGAATGTGAGAAAACAAAAAAAAAACGAATGTGAGAAAAAAAAAGAACGATCTTTCGTTGAACGGTATGAGTTTTTATTTTTTTCAATATCACCATTGACCTCTCACGAACAAAGTGCACAAAGTTAATTCGTATAACACAGATCAAACGTCGAAATGAAGTCTTTGTCGGAGTTCCAAAGTACTCGGTGATAATGACAAATCCAGTGGTAGATAACAAGCTAAAGCCAAGAATAATCTCTGTCGGAGAGAGAGAGAGAGAGAGAGAGAGAGAAAGCGAGGTGAGAAAATCGAGCAATTAATGTCCTTTGTCGAGTTTTGTTTGAATCGGCGCCGCGATGCGTCTCCTGCGTTGATCTCGCTCTCGACAGAAACGCGCGGCCTCGATTCGACAAAGGAAGCACGTCGCTGACCGATCGATATATCGTCCGCGCGGTGCGGCGAACGATGATATTAATTGGCGGAAGTTGCTCGCGGATGCGAGAAACGAGCCACTACTATACTCGCCTTTCCCCTTCGCCAATTTACGACTGCGACCTGCGACATTACTGCAAGTCCGTAATACCTATAGTATACAAACACACAGTGTGAGAAATTGCAAGGGCGGATAATTACTCCGGAGTTGTTACGATCGCAACGTGTGAGATTGAAGGCTCGTTTGATGGATATTGTTTCTTTCTATATACGCCAGCGCGCTTTGCTGCAGTTGTTGCGACTTTCACGTCCTGTGAATTGTCCTTTTAGCTTCCGGAATAATGATGGATCGTTTGTGGCTTTCGATACGAAAGGGCGAAAGAGCTCAAGAGTCGAACGATGCAATGTTAAACGTGAGAAATAATTACTTATTTTAATAATAAGTGAAGATAATGAATCGTTATGGGGTGAGCTGCTGTAAGGTATGATTTATGCTTGGGTAATATAATAACTGTTGCACCTTATACTTCACGCTACTAAACGCTTCGCAAAATTTCTTCGATAATACCACGCTAAAATGATAAGCATTATTCGGTTACAATTTAAGTACAATCTATATATATATAATTTATCTACATAAAAAAACCGCTTTACAATCATGAATTATTCGATAACTTCGCGTCACTGGCGATACGTGAAAAAACAAAAACCCTAATATCAAGAAAAATTTATCGAGAAAAATGAAAAATCCTCACTCGCGCTTTTTGGCACGAGAAATCGAAGGATTTAAAGGGGGGAGGAAATCTTTTTATTTTCTCGCGCGCGCTCCGCACTCGTCGCGATCTTCGATCCCATGAAAAATACGAATCTCCAGAGAAAAGAAGCAAACAAAAAAAAAAACAGAAAAATAAAATAAAATGAAAAAAGCCCCTACACTACTCGCCGTAAAAGCATACTGGAGAGTTTACCGAGGAATCAACTTGTATATGTCGAGCTTAAGCTCCCATAGCACCTCAGGCTACCCGCTTTATCAAAAAGCTCCATATCAAACTACCGCATCCCCTCTAGCCCCGTATCAAGCGCGAAGAGAGAGAGAGAGAGAGAGAGAGAGAGCGAAGGGAAAAATTGCTACTGCAACGGTGATTTGGTTAATCATAAAGGTCACGCGATAGTGTTTATCTCGCGGGTATAGGAAGGAAGCCCAAAAAAGAAGAAAAAAAAAACCATTATCTTCTTCCCCTCTCTAATTCACCGTGAAAAACGTTTTGCGTGCGTGCAGCAGCTCGCGGCGAGTTTTTCCGCTGAATTGGCTACCCGCGGCCATATTTGATTTATGATAATAGAATATCGCACGATTGAAAATTTCGTAGAGTGCTCGCTGCCAATTCCTCTTCCGAATGCAGGTTCGTTTCGTCACGCACGCGTTAGTAGAGCTTTTATACATTGTTATTCCAAAAAGAGAGCGGAAATAGAGGATCGATGCGCAAAAAAAAACAAAGTATAGGCAGTAACATCAAGTAATTTAGTCGCTCATGGGATAAGTTTGCTGACGTGACTCTTGAGCGATCGGTCTTCATTACTCTCCAAAACTGCGCGCTTTAATGAATTTCGAATTAGCTGCCGACGTTGTTTGCCTTAACCCTAGAAATTTAATCGAATTACCCGAGGGCTTTGCGTGGGATAATCTTCGAAAGAAAAAATTTCGAAGCGATTATAATCTGCGTTACAACCGTAATCACTTTTCTCGAAGCTTGGCTGCGCACGAACTACGCTTTATCGAATCATAAAAGAAGGTTTCCGAGCGTAAGGAAAAAACATATTAAAGATTCTCCAATAGACGCGCGGCACGCCGAAAAACCAAAATCGATCGCGACCTCGTGACGTTTGACGTGTGCGCGTCTCGTCAAAAATCGATCGGGCCTGTCGATATTGCCGTTGCCTTTTTCTATATATATCCATACAATATAGATGCGGAGAGTGCATTATCGTTGTGGTGGCTCGTCTTCCCGAAAGTGTGCAAAAAAAAAAGCTCTTCCTTACCCAACTATCCCTCTCTCTCTCGTGGCCAAATTGTGTCAGCACGCGCCCACGTTACCAGAGCTTTTTCTTTTTTTTCTCCTCCGAGCTTTTCCTTTCCCCCGCTTGGCTTACCTATATACAACGAGGAGAGTAAGAGCGCGCGCCTTTGTTTTTGCCATATACGGTGCAAGCTGCGAAAAGTGATGGGTACTCCTCGACTGGAGCCCACCGAGATCGACGGCGATTTACGCGAAAAATGGAGCGACTAATTCCCGACGAGTAGTGGGAGAAGAAGAAAAAAGTCTAACGGATTTTTTTACTACTCGTCTTCTCGGTGATACGATATTTGTTGATTTCATGCTTTACACGTAGCTACATATTCAAAACGTAATCTCTCGACGTAGAGTGAAATGAAATTCACGCTAGCGCGCAACGGGTTTTCAAAATATTTTCAACTCGTTGAGCCGGATTTAAAACGAGTCATTCTGCGTAGGCCGTAAAGCACCTTAACGGAAAAGTTTTTTTTTTATTGCCATTTCATTTGAAGTTTTCCAACTGCAATGTGTTTTTATTAGCTTTTAATCAGTGTTACATTATCTCGGTTTGTATTACCTTCGTCCACGATCGAACTTACCTTCCAATATAAGCATTTAAACGCTGTGTATTGACAAAAAATTCTGGTTATTTAAAGAACAACAACGTTAAAAAAGTATCACCCACATGCAACAGACAAACAGAATCAGTACAGTTGGTGCAGGGGCAGAACTTAAAGTCTACTTGTCGAAGCGTTTGCCTGCTTGTTCTCAGTTTCACTCGTATATAGCGAGCTTTCTCAAGTCACTTGCGCGCGATAAGTTGAGCCTCGCCCAGCATCAACGCGCAATGGGTTACAAAGGCCAAACAAAAGCTTGACTTGCGCGTTTGAGTGTGTGTGTGTGTGTGTGTGTATACGCTCGTTGGCTTGTGCTTGTCAACAAGACGCAGCGCTGCGCAACAAAGTTTCAAAACGCCACGCGCTCGACTCGCTTTTGTAGGTGAATTTAATTAGGTCTTGCTATTTTTACGCGCGCTCGCGCAAAAGAAGAAAAAAAAAAGAGAGTGAGAGGGAAGCAAGAAGAAAGCCGCAAGCCATTCCACATTGTTTTCCAATAGTGCTTGGCTCTTTACACGCTTTTTTCAGGCATGTATTATTCTCTTGACCTCGAGCAAAGTCTAGCATGGGCTTTACAGCTTGCATCGTTATGCTCTTGTTATTGTTACGAGCTTTTTTTTTTTCTTCCTCTTCTTCTCGCCGCCACCGCTTCCTTTTGTAACGAGGTGTAATGCTGTAAAGCACCGAGTCGTCAAAGCTGCTAATCCGCTCTTTTCTCTTCTCTTCTCTTCTCGGAACTACAAACCACTATTTAGTTTGTCAATCGCAATATCCGAGATTTACACTGATCAGATTATCAAGAATGTTTTTTTTTTTCTTTTTGTACGATTCGCAAACTGGATCCTTATTTCATCGCGGCTGACAATATCACCCGAGAGAAATAAACGCTTCGATAGATAATAAAAAAAAAATATCGATAGATCAAGGCATTATTTGCTCCGAGGGCGATTTTCAAATTTTACGCTTTCCATCCGCCGCAGCAACGCGCGTAAATAATCTTGCTCGTGTCGTACGTTCGCGTTTCGATTCGCGCACGTCCGTTCCAGGCCATCACGCACGCCGATACCCTTTTGCACCCACCCACCCCACCTTCTATTCTTTACATTCGGAAAACCCGATAAAGCCTGTTTTTATGGCTGGCTCGTTTTTTTTTTTCTTTTTACAAGAAAAACGTGCATACCACTTCCGTTCGACCGGCCATCGAGCGGTGGCCCGCAACGATTACAACCCAGCGAATATAACCCTTCAAAATGCATCTTTCTTTTTTACAATCCGGCTTTTTTATATATAATATAAGTGAAAATTTTGAAACGATAGTTCCTCGCCTCGATGTCGCTCCATTGTCGAAGGATATATACGAGCTTGCGATACGCGCAGCTTGCGAGGAAATGTGTGGCAATATCTCGACGAGCAAGAGATTTTTGCGTGAAAAAGGGAACTTCGACGGCAATATACGTCTTGTGTGTCTATGTAATGTCTATAACTCGTTGTATGCAGCCATCGTAAGCCATAGACCTTTTGAAATATCTTGCGGTGTTACAGTCGTGGGTAGGATTTTGAGAGATACAATGGTAAGCGGATGTAGGGCGAAATAGGTGCGTGTATAGCTGCAGCGTATACTTCTATTACCTTTCTTGATCCTTGCCACGATTCGCATCGCATGCGGATAATGGGATTTAAGGAGCTTTCCCGTCTTCGTTGCGCTTTTTGCGAAACAAACCTATATGCAAGTACTGTCATTTATATTGTCGCGCCAAAGTCGAGCTTTTGTATAACATCGAAATGCGTTTATATGTGCGATTTGAGCGCGATATATGTCGAATGGAAAAATGTCGAGAGTGGAGAGAGAGAGAGAGAGAGAGAGAGAGAGAGAGAGAGAGAGAGAGAGAGAGAGTGAAAGGTTGGGCGATTATTCGAGCGATAAATCGTTTTTCGTTCTTTCAAGGGTTTTACCATTTTCGAGGTAAGTTTCGAAAGTAGAGGTTAGAGCAGAAGAGAGCTTTTCGTTTATTATGGCAGCGAGCTTCTTAGAAATTTCATGAGATTAAGTCGAGTTTCATTTCACTTGAGTGAACAATTGAAATCCATTCGTACTTCAAAACCCATTATCGTCGAGGAAATTTCATTAACATTAATAAAAGCTTGCCATTTCGAACTTGCCATTTGAATAGTCAATTTACTTCGAGGGCAAATGACTTTCGCACACAGTAAACTTTAATTTATCGAAAATTGTAATAGCCTAGGCTTTCACCTCGAACGACTGCATAAATCACAAAGCCTTAAAATTCACACACACACACACACAACGCCGTTGTATTTCCTTTGAATTTATGATTTTCGTTGGCTCGTCAATTAGCGGCGCGCTAATGAGTTATGCAACTTGAGCGCTCCGATTCGGAATTGCAAGTACCACGAAGGGGGGAGGGGGATAACAAAGTCTAATTATTCGAAGCACGCTCTTTTCGCTATGATCTCATTAAACGACATACAAATTGTTGGAGCGCCTGCTTTGAATGGCATTTGCGTTGATATAACGAGCTCATTATACGAATTTTATGGTATATTATTATAATTTAGATTGGTGAATCGATTGTATCGCAGCGATAAATCATCATCGGATACGTAGTTTAAAGTTAAACAGTACTAATTTTCGTCGAAAAGTACAAAAATTAAATTTTTCCTTTCGATCTCCGACGAAAGATTATCCAGCTCTATCAATTGGTTCGCTGAAAGCTCTATAAAATAGTAGCAGTGCAGACGTCGTTGAGAGCGTAGTGAAATTACGACTGCAAAGGCTCTACTCATACATATTCCAAAGTAAATTAACCGTTCGCTAATAATAAGCTCACAGCCTGCGAAATTATTCGTCGTTTTTCGAGCTACTCGCTCGAGTATCAGTCACTTTTTTTTATAGCCTCGGCCAAATGAAATATGTATGGCGACTGAGAGATGGATATATAACGCGTGCGAATGGTCCATTCGTAATGCTGTGAAGGAAACTCAAATTCGTTTCGAGCTGTGAAAAGGAGATATCAATGTACTTTTTTTCATTTTATATCAATAATTTCTTAATTCTTTGAATTTTCACAATTCGAAACAGATCGTTTCCTAATGGAATGTTTTCCTTGCATATAGCGAAAAATCGAAATAACGCGACACTTTGAAAATTGAAATGCTAAACGTACATTTGCTTCACAAACGAGACACAAATATTTCATTAACCAGCCCGCGAAACGCGCCGGACATTTGCCGCGGTGTTGTGCAGCTAATAACGCGCAGACGAAAATTGTTTTCATGTAGCCCTGGCCGTCATTCCTTTCCCGGAGCCAATAAAATTTATCAACTGCCAAACGCGCTTGGCTTTCATAAACATCCCCCCCTCCCTCCCTCATTGTGTACGGGACGTATAGCGTCGGCGTGTGTCCGCGAGTTGTTTTAAAGCCCTCGCGGAAACTTTGCGAATTCAATTAGCGCGCCACTGTGTGTGTACGCGCGATTGCTTTTGATGTCGCGTGTGCACCTACGTTCGGACGCACGATCCGTCCGGCGTGGAGCGCAAAGGTTTCGATCGCCTCTGGTTATGCGTGTATGTTTGTCTCGATGTGTCTGACAGGCTTCCGGTTCTATCAGTGACGTTTGGCTTTGATATTCATTTGGTTAAATCGAATATCGGACGATTGACGATAATGTTCAACGTTAATTAATCGGTTTAACGTATCGAGGCTCATTATAACCAACGAATCGAATAATCGTGTCGAAATTTCAAGAATTTTTATGAAAATCTACAAGTTCAACGAATTCTAACAGATGCAATTTCTAAAGCTCAAAAAATAAAAAAGAAGAGCCATTCACACTGAGAGCGACAAACAAATACGACGGATTAATCGCCACACACACGAGCATTGCTCTCTATCTCTCTCTCTCGCTCTCCGGCGCTTTCCAAGTGTATTTATAAATGTATCCGTCCGTTGCGAATGTTGCTCGCGGCCTTCCAGCGCTAAATAAACAAACTGCCTCTCACGTGTATGCGTGTGCCTGCGTCAATATCGTTTTCGCGTTGATACAACAATTTCGGAATTGTAAGAAAACAGTGCGCATGCTTAAATATCCGCGTGCTTGCTGTGTTATACCTTCGAAGCTTTTATTTCATGTTGTGAAATCATAAATGCACCATGAATTATGCATGCATATACATTCGAAAATTCGTTTAATAATAATGGCTGAGTGTAGGCACTCTTTGACGTATACGAAAAAAAAACAAAAATTCGATATTCACGATGCATATGAGCAACTCTCCAAAAAAGATGTTACAATTCGAGAAAGTTGGGGCGAATTTTCAAAAGGGGTACACGCTCTTGAGGATGCGATTTTCTCAATGTATATTACATACAGAACCTAAAAAAACAGGTGCCCATTTCCGAACCGGCGTGTGACAAACTTTTTTCGCTAACACTTTTCGTTTCTTATGAAATTCCAAAAAAACCTTAAAAAACAACAAAACCGCAGGTTTTCGTTTTTATCGATGTCAGAGTTTACATGTGATTTTGACACTGTCACACGCAAAAAAGGGGGTGTCACATTTAAAGAGGACATGGGCAAGAGCATTACGAATCTTTTGATACCTCGTAGGACAGCGTGCACCTAAAATTGAGAGAGTGCACCCAGTTTGAATATTTGAAAATACTTTCTCGAATTACGGCAGTTTTTTTTGTAGATTTGCTCATATATATCGCATTAGCTAGCAATATTACTCGTACAGTCGTTGAGAGTGTTGTAGCATTAATATTGAATCTCGACACGAGTGTCTAGTTGTTTACGTACAACCATCCGTTGCTTGCCCCCGGCGCTCTCTAATAACTTATCTAAGGGGGATCCATCAAAATTTGCTGAGTCCACGTGCTGCATATTACAGACGTCGCTGAATTATTGATGTGTTACATACATATGAGAGGCGCGCGCTCGTGCTGCTACGTCTTTGAGCTTTGCGCTATATACGCACGAGGAATAATTCTCCGAGGGGAAAGAGAACGCACAAGAATTCTAATTTCATTTTTTTTTTGCTTCCGAGATACTTATGTATTTATGACTCGACGTATCAATTATTCGGAAATTTTTCGACTTTCGTTATTCAGTTAGGACGCTATCTAAAGGCAATTCAGCGATGGCTTAGAAAAATATGATATTTCCGGTATATTTGTTGCGATCGTGTGGAAAATTGGCGATACTTTCGAGAGAATAGAATCACGTCGCTGATATAACGTATATTCGTTACGCGAACGAAAACGTGCTTGTGGAAAGTAATACGGATGTGCTGCAACGTGCAAATCCAAGAATAATACACTCAATTGGTTTTCAATCGAATCGGAAGTCGTTGTTAAATTATTCCACTGCTGTTGCGAGAAAAATATTAATCGTATTAATAGTACTTTATTAAACTAATTGGAGGAAAAAATGAATCTACAGTATGTCAAGTGACTAACAAGAAAAAGAGTCGAATTTTTGATATTCAATATCAAATAGCTTCACTCGAGTGAACAAAAAAAAATAATAAATCATCACCTCTAAAATAAAATTCAAGAAATTCATATATAACTCGCATCAAAAATGAAACGAAAAGCGCGTAATGCACGGCTCGTAAAATGAGAGAAATAACTGCTGAGGGTGAAAAGGGCGCACAGCATGAACGTTCGTATATAGGTATATCGTACGATAAAATCGCGCGCAGCTGTCGCCAAACTGTCTTTCAACGTGCGTTGCTATCCTCTCCGCGTTATATATTTTTTTTTTGTTCTTTGCGCGTGCGGGAGGGCGGTTATAAGCGTCGAGAGACAGGTCAGCCGAGTGATCGGTTCTCTTCCTCTCTCTCTCACGTAACCTGCGCGGGAAACGAGCTTGACGTTCGTCCGTAAATTGCCCACGCCGTAACCATTCTCACGCAGAAGCTCGACGCAACGTTGCGGAATTCGTTTTGTGTTTGCAGCACACTGCTACTGCTACTGCTGATGCTACCCACGGGAATATTTCGAAACTGGCGCGTCTCTCTCTCTCTCTCTCTCATCCCCCCCTATAACCGTGACGCGCGATTCTACGGGAGAAAGAGAGACGATCACTTTTATTCCACCGAGGGTCAAGTAAAATGTTACGATTTTTAAGGGTTTTCCATTTTTTACGATGCATGTTAACAAGTTTTAACGCCTGTATGAAAATGGCGTTCGCTCGAGTGCTCGTGTATACTGCATACGAAAAGCCTTCAATTTCATACGTTGGCTTGAAGATGTGCTAGTGACGGTAAATGGGTCGATGTAGTTTTTTATCGTTGCCTCGTAAATTTCGAGTGAAGTTAAGACGAAGCTATAGACGCTCGAGAGTCACATAGACGTAAGTGGAGCTATATACTCCTACGACCAAAAGTACGCCAATAAAAAAAAAGTTTGAAACTTCTTGTCGCGCAAAGTGAGAAGTTTAATTTTCATTGTTCCATGAAAATTAAGTGGTGTCTGGCTTTGCGAGCTTTGTTTCGAAATTTCGTACACCAAGTAGTATTTATTGGAACTACGTATATAGCAGCGATTTCAATCAATGTGTTGTGATCTCCATATTCGATACTCTCTATTCCATACGTATTGCGGGGTGGAAGCTCAATATAGATTATATTTTGGTCTCTGCACCCAATTGATATTCACATGATTAGTCGGCCGATGCATATCAAATTGCTTTCCATTTGCCGGTTAATGGCCTTTAAACAAGAACAGTCTAGCGAGACAAACGTATTCAAATTATTTGTGTGCAAAAAGAGAAAGAGATACGGTCTATCTACTCATCGCGAGTTTACCAAATTTGGAATACATCGAAAAGAGCAAATAAAGAAATGAGTTTTTTTTCCTTCGAATTGTATTTTGGACGAATGCAACTTTTCAACAATGATTTCAATTTTCAAGTTGTAAGTACTGTTTTACGAAATCATCCAATAAAGTCGTAAATTTTCTTCACTGCTTTTACTAAGTTACAAAAGATGTCTTGATTCATCGTACTCTATTACACGAATCTCATCTTTTTTCAACGAAAAAAAAAATAAAACAAACTATCAATTTATTGCCCGTATAGTTAGTTATTGGAAGCCACGAGTGTAAACATTTTATTTTCGTAGAAAACCGTATACCAAATAAACACAAAAAAAAAGAGCATGAAGATAGAAACCGAAGAAGTCGGTTAATTTGGTTGGAAGCCACGACAAAGCTCGCGCGCTGGCACTTAAAATACACGCGATCACCGCAGAAACAGTGTATAAACACACACCCACTAAACACACATACAAACACCCAGCGTCGGATCCAAAGCCTTTTCATACACGAATCTCGGCTGCTAGACTGCAGAGAGAGTATAGAAAGCGCGAGCGTGATTCTCAAGAGTCGCTTTATACCACGAGTAGTCGAGAGTTTGTAAGCTGCGATGCGCAGCGTGGTATGGTTGTGTATATATAGTCAAACCTCGAGAGTATACGTTGCATTCAGAGGTTTCGCGAATGCAGGCGCCCCGTTATGAAAAATTGATGACTTTTCGCCGTGTGCGCGTAGACGAAAATTGGCTGTTTGATTTTGACAATTGAGACTGCAGCCACGTGGAAGATGCGTGTCGTCTGAATGACGATCGCGCGAATGGTGTCACACCAGAGGAGTGCGACGGGGCGCCTTCGGTTTCTCCCACATTTTCCAGAACTCCCGGGCGCGCTTTTGAATGCACGAGTGCCCTCATTGTTTGCTGTTATCGATCTGCAACCAGATTCGCACTGTTAAAAGTGGCTTTATGAGCTTCACACGATCTACAACGTTCGAAAGCTTCGTCGTCGTCAAACAGACGCGCGTTGTTAACACGTTCAGCCGATATGGGTCATGATTTTCTATTGTATTTATGGCTTTCCGTTTTTGCTTGGCGTATTTTACAGCATTCGAAAATAGCACAATCCCTTCAGACCTAGATGTTAATCTCAATAATTGTACGCTTCTGCAAAAGATCGGTTTGAGCTCGAGCTTTCGAGTTCCGGAAATATTTAGTATTGACCAGCTTTGAACTTTTACTATTTATACTGAATCTTCGAGTCTGTTTGGCTGTTCAAGTAATCTAGATGTCTTCCATTCAACCCTTCGAAGATATGTATTCGAAATACAAATTGTAGATTCGTAATTTATTCAATAAGAAGGCTCGAGCCGATTCCGGAGCTCGGAAGTTCGATGCAGTTTGGGAGCTTAAAAGCTCAAATCGCTCGAACTTTTTGAGCTTCTCTAGAAGACTAATTAATTGATAGGGATTTTATAAAAATTGCCATTTTTATAGTTATCGATAAAGTGAACGAAATTTTGGAAGCTGCTTTGCATACTGCTGCGGCAGTTAACGTGTTAATAACGAAAGTCCTTTGATGCTCTGGAATACATTTGTCGAATACCGTGCCATTGGCAACTAATGCATAGCCAATGAAAGAGAATAACACCATCGATGTAAAACAAATGAAATCCAATTTTTAACGACAGTATAAAAAAAATGCATTATTTTCCGCAACGTTTATTATACAGTGTTTGCAGTCGAGAGCAAATGATCGGGTACTTGCTTTCGCAGAGGAAAGTGTGCGATATTCCGAAATATGTTAATGCAAGTGGGAAAGCTTTGGAATACATTAACGCTGCGTGAAATGATAATGAAACATCAAATCACACACACACACACACACACACTCACACCGCAGAGTGATTCAGTAAAAACACGCGTGATTCGTTTTCTGCATTATGACTTTCAGGGGTTATTTTGCATTGTAAATTTTCCATCAGCGAGCGAGAGATGCATGCAGCTGCCATAAAAGATAATGAAAAGCGATATTTTTATTATAAATATATCCATTATACCAATGAGAGCTCTGCCGCGGAATGATCAAGCTGCCACCGTTGCACACGAGAGAGTATCGCGTATAAAAAGCGAATGAAAAATACAAGAGAGTTTATACAGCATGCTTGCGCAATCGGAGAATCCAATATTCAAAGCAACAGCTCAATACTCTCTGGCGATGTGCCTCTTTTTTTTCTCTCTCTCTCTCTCTCTCTCTCTTTACCGATGAATAACCAGCGTCGCGAGAAATTAATTGATAAACGAACATGCCAAGTCTCCTTCATTTAAGCTTGAACTGCTCTCTCTCTTTCTCTCTCTCGCTCTCCCGAGCGAGCGCATTTGTGATTGAATTAAGCAGCGTGAAAATTGCGCTTGCGAGGGAAAGGGAGGGAGAGAGAGAGAGAAAGAGAGAGAGAGAGCAGTGCGAAAATAGAAAGATGCAAATGCCCGTGCGCTCGCGCCCTGCCGTTCGATAAATCAATATAGTGCAACGCATTCATGCTCTGCTCTGCTCTCCGTACTTTCTTCTAACTCTCATTTGCTCTCTCTCTCCCTCTCGTTTGGCATCATTAATACACGTCATATTCGTCGAAATATCCAAGTAAAAGCTTCCAATCTAAATGATATTTAAAGAATAAAACAAACTGCAGAGTAAGTTCGCCAATTAATTACCAGTGCAAGAGAGAGTTCCGCGATAGCACGCAAACGAGTTTGCTCATTAATTTGCATATATATTCTTTGAGTTTATACGCGCAGCGTCAATTGTTTTGTCGACTAATGAGGAACGAGTGTCGCGCGTCGATTTATCAAACTTCATACCCGTTTTTTTTTTTGCTTTCTGTTTTTCGATTTCTCGCAGTAGCATATGTCGCGCGGGGGTAGTGCATTAAAAATGCATTATGCTCGCGAAATGAAGACGTAGGGTGCGAGAGAGAGAGAGAGAGAGAAGAACACGAGACACACACATATTCTCGCGGGGATCGAAGAAGAATCGTCGCCGCGCCGCGCCGAGATAGTTCGCGCACCAACACGTGCACCGAATGTCATTATCGCAGACGCGAAGCTCGTCGGCACTTTGACGTCAAACCGGCGGCGTGCCGTAGTGTACGTGTGCACGCATCCTCGCGATTACCAGCGAATATCCGACACATAGCTTGCAAGCCGATTATTCCAATAGTCTGCGTGCTTGCAGCAAGCTCGCGTGACCTATCGAACGAGAAAGAAATAATGAACGAAATCCGGAATATTTGTTCTCGGTTAAAGGCCTTTCAATCGGCGTCGACTTTTATATACTTTTTTTTACGTTTTTCTTTTTCATCGCAAGCCTCTCAACCTCGCGATTCATATTTCCCTCTCAACGGCACTCGTCGTTATATTGCTGCTACTATGTGAGCGCTGGAGAAAAATTACGGCTGCGCGACGATCTACTCTTACAGCCAATTTGTACTGATGTCTCGACTTGCTTGCTCGTCCATCTCCGCGACTTTGAATTATTGGTCAGAGTTTGAAAACGTTTGATTTTGAAAATGACTAAAGGAGGAAACTTTTTGCTTTATTTTTTTTCTTTATTGTGATAACGTACGGCTGCGACGTAAACGGAGAAGTATATTGGAGCTTCAATTTTACGGTTGGCGCTTTTATGTTTGCAAAAGGATGTTTGATACATATAAAGTGCTCTATACTTTTCCCTTTTTTATTATCATTGGAGTGCTTCACTGTTGTTGGCCGACGCTTTGAGGATTCGTTGTGTGCAGCGTTGAGAAAAGAATAACTTGAAAGGAATTTAATAACCCTTGAAGAGGTTTCCTTTTGTCGAAATGCTCGGAGTCGTTGAAAAATGAAAAAAAGAAACTGTAGCGGTAATTTTCGCGAGCTGTAAAAATTAGAAAAATAATAATCGAGATATCACATAATTCCACTATAAAATCATTCACTGCGAGCAGTAAAAATAAACAGTTCAGTGTACATCTTAATAAATGTAATTTATTTCAACGTGATATAAGCAATTCAATCAAGCTCGAACAAGAAGGATGACACAGTTTCCGATCCCAAAAGAAGAAGCAAAAAATAAATATCAATTTTTTTTTTATTTATGAAATCTCGACCGCGTTTTAAATCAAAAAGCGAAGTGGTAGTATTCTACTCGCAGCTCCTCTCCTCTCGGCTTACTTTTCTCGGGGATCCGCCGGGGTCTGATATAATCTCGCCTTTCCTTTCTCTTACGCCCTATCTTTCGCTCGCTCCACTTTATCGATCTATCTCGGCGGCACTCGAGATTCGTTCTTTTATTAGCTCTTTCTCAACAATTTCCCGCGATTATCCAGCGCGGCAGACCGATCCCTCTCCGGGCGTTCAATTGAATTCTGAAAAATATTTCATGCCTTCTATATCTCACCTCGATGACTCTCTTCGGGACTGCATCGTCTTACATGCTACTAAAAAAAGATGTACTTACATATATACTAAATGCTAATGCTCCGCGATCGCGAATCTTTTATTGCTCATTTTCGTTGAGGGGCATTAAAAGATCAAGAATACGGAAAGTTCCAACAAGTGATTCACTTTCATTCCACTGAGAGCGCACTCCTTTTTTTTAGGACTCTCCGTCAAATTGCCATTATCTTACTATAGCTACAATACCATGTATTATATCTCTTTATTTCAGAAGTTCAGATATACCTCGAGTTCAACTATTTAATTTACGAACTTTTTTGTTTTTCACCGACTTCGATGTGGCCTCATTTTAACATTCAACCTCGATTCGCCGCACGAAAAATTCAACTGCGTTTTCCGGCACACGAGGAACATCAAATATATATTATACAGCGCCGATGAGTTTCGAGAAATTGTGCGATTGTTATTGAAAAACGGTTATTTCGACTGCGTATTAATATCGTTGCGGAAATGCACGTTTTCAGCGTGCGTAGATTCCACATTAATGAAGTTAATTAGCGAAAATCAAATAACGTCAGCGCGCGATAATTCCATTATATTGAAACTTTGCGCACGTATCGATGTTTCGAATAAAAGGTACGATAATCTCGCGATAATTAATATGCTAATCGACTGCACGTACGAATAATTAATTTATAAAGATGAGTTTTGAATTGCGTAATATTCGATCGATACGACATATTTTCCGAAGGGAAACGATTAACCAATCGCACATGCATTTTCTTTTCGTTTCAAATATAGGGTCGTTAGGCATCATCAGACTAAATTTAACAAAATACGACGCAGCCTGTATATACGCAGGAACGCGTACTCGTACGTGCATCGAAATTGCAGTCATTAATGCTGTTTGCCTGCGCGAAAATGGAGCACCACACACGCGCGTGTATGTGTGCGGGTGTGAGGAGGAAGTTGTAGCTTTGGCATAGTCAATACGCGTGCTACATAGATATATGAGCAAATCCACAAAAAAATGACTTAATTCGAGAAAATATTTTCAAATATTCAAAGTGCTTGGACTCACTCAATTTTAAAGGCACGTTGTTCTACGAGGCATTAAAAGATTCGTAATACTCTTGACCATTCTCTTCTTTCTTTGTGACACCTCCTTTTTCTCTGGGACAGTTACGTGAAAAATCTGACATATCGATATCAACGAAAATCTGACTTTTTATGGTTTCTTATGGTTTTTTTGGAATTCAATAGCGTTAATATGACTGCAGAATCGAATTCTACGGCTCGAAATGCATCGAAAACCATATTTTGTTTTTTTTTTCTACTCGGAATTTCGAGCGAAAAAAGTTGGCCACAAGCATTTGTCGTGACGGGCACAAGTTTTTTTTTTCGATTCTATATGCCTAATACTATGTAAAAATGGCTCGAGCAAGAGCGTCCACTCATTTAGAAAATATCCCCAAACGGCGTCAGCTTTTTTTTATAGAATTCCTCATATAGCGACGAAGAAGAAGTAGAGATAGAGAAAGCGAGCCGTCTGCCATAAATTGCACGTATAGATCGACAAGTAATCCTCTCTGAGTGCGCGAAGGCCTATATATACTCCATCGTTTTCTCGCCTCTTGAACTTAGCTAGCGAGTTGGGCAAAGTGCCGTATCCTCTTATCGGCCGATCACGACTGCAGTCCCACGGGCGTTTCATTCACCAGCAGTGCCATTTATATTCTCGAGACGCTTGCCACTGCTGTCCCTGAAATTGGCATCGAATGCATGGTTATCGTAGCGTGTGATCCTCAGCACGAGAACAACATGCACGTAATTGCGATTAGACACTCGACATATACTGATATCGTTTTCGGTTAATGACTTTGTTATGCGATTTCGCATGAACTATCAATATCGGCTGACAATGATGTGGAATGAACGATGACGTTAGTAAGCTTCCGAGTTAACGAAACACTTGCAAAAATTTTCGAATGTTTTTTTCATCGCCATTCTGTTTTTCATCCGATAATTTCGAGACCAATGAAGTGCACCGATAATGCGAACGTTACTCGTGATTGATGATGAAAAGACATTGAAAAAAAGTGCAAAGCTTAACAAACGATGATTCTATCATTATGCTTTGTGTATATGAAAAAGCAGTTTGGTTTACGAGATTTGGAACGAGTCCGCCACAAAAGTACGCGTAACAAACTGCAGCGCGGTTAAACGCGTTCACGAGGATAATTAGCGTGGATTTTGAGACTTGTATATATATACAAAAACCAACGGAGCCTCGCAGTTGCAGATTTAGCATCCAAAAGAGAGAAAGCAAGAAATTAGCCGTCCGCGTTGGTCGAAACAAACGCTTTATATTCCTCCTCGCTCCTTTGTTGTTCTCCTTTGGCAGAGGACGTAAACGAGTAGAGCTGCCAGCTTTTTGGTCAGCCGAGCACGTTCTGCTTTATGTATACACGCACGGCGCAAAGCGGCGCAAAGACAAGTGTGCGCTATTATAACCCGCGGCGGCAGCGGCTTTTAAAACGTTACAAATCCTCAAACTGAGACTCTACACACCTTTTCTTTTGTACACACACATACGACAACTCTCTATTGTACTCAAAGCTTGTATAGTATTAACAAGTTTTGCGAGCGACCGCAACTCGCATCATTATTCCAGGCGCTTTTGTTAATTAAGGCCGACCAAGTGGAAGAGTATAGAGTAGATTTAAGCATGCGGTCAAAAAGCGCTTTCGGTTTTGCGCTGAAAAATGTTTGACCGCTCGAGGCGTACATGTATATATAGCCAATTCCACGAAAAAACTGCCGTAATTTGGTAGCGTTTTTTCAAAAATTCAAACTGAGGGTACGCTCTCAATTTT
>JAWWMK010001031.1:0-36547 GCA_035047105.1 Galeopsomyia nigrocyanea
CCCCCCCCCCCCCCCCCCCCCCCAAAGCTCACTCCGTTAAGTGCCGAAGCGGAGGGAAAGAAAGAAAGAGAGAGAGGAGCTTTTCCTCCTTGTCTCGGCTTTTTACGCGCCGACAGACTTCCGCGCGGAAATAATTCATTAGAACTCGACGAGAAAGAGAGGAAGACCAAATGAAAACGCACGATGCCCAAAGAGGGTCAAACGCTCAGACGAAATTTACCCTCGACTCTTCCTTTGTGTCGCTACTGCTACTGGCATTTCTGGTTATTAAAGGTATACGTAACGAGAGAGAGAGAAAGTGAGCGAGATAACTCGCTGAAGAAAAAAAAAGGTTTAAAACTATAATGCGATGAAGTTTTCGCGTTCGTTGAAACAGTTCTTTTCTTCCTTAAGCTAATTTAATTAGCTCTTACCGAAAAAAAAGGATCACGACGCTATCCAAATACAGCTCGCGAGTGTATATGAAAATTTCGCGCCAGCAGTAGCAGCAGCAGCGAGAAACGAGAGAAAGAAAGAGAAAAGGGGGGTTATATCGCGTCGAAGCTCCTGGCACTGTCTTTATTTTATTTTTTTTTTTCGTTCCTTTCTATTCTCTTTTCTTCCTACGGCGGTGGCGGCGGCGGCAACGCGGCGCTTTCCCACTTGGCAGCGCTAATTGCATTGTGTAATTAGCGCTCTTAGGCAAGTGCACAAGAGTATAGCAGAAAGAGAGAGAGAGCTTTTTTTAGATTAACTTTGCCGGCTGCTTCTATCGCTAATTTCTCGCGGTAAATGCAGCCCGCGAGGACGCTGCTCGCACTTCCGTTGCTCCATTCTCTCGTCGTCGACGTCGTCGACGTCGTTTTTTTTTTCACTTCTCTATATCTCAACTCCATGCAAAAATCCATTTGCTAAAGTGACGTTGTCAGGAGTAGTATACGCGACGGCATACAAGCCATAATGGTAAGTCATAAGGCCACACACAAGCCAGGCGGTAAGTCATAACCGCTGTTCACAGGCAACTTACTCATTTCAGCACATGTGCGTCCCAAAACCCATCCCACCCCGCAAGAGCATTAGAATCTCACTCTCGCATATGCACGCCAGAGAGAGCAAGGTAGACTCGATCAACGTCAAGTTTGCGAGAAATCACATATACACGCTTGCTTCTCTCTCTCTCTCTCTCTCTCCCCCGCTAAGCGAATGTCAGCACCCAACCAGCAGCAGTAGCAGCAGCAGAGAACTTCATACTTGTATGCGTGTTCATAAACGCATGACGATTCCTCGTACGCGAGGGGAATAGAGGGGAGTAGGACCATTTCCCTCTGCAAACTTTAGCGAGACGAAATACATGGACGAGAAATTTCCTCGTCTCTCTCTCTCGCGTGCAGCACCAGCACCAGCAGCACACACAGGCTTTCTCTGACCACGTAACGCGTGCGCGGAATGCCCGAGCGGGGAAACGAGCCTCGTATGAGATGAAGCTACCTGAACCCAACCTCCCTTCTCTCTCTCTCTCTCGCTCTCTGCTTCAAGCATGACTTCTCACTGTTGGCTGTGTGTGCTACTGTGGCTCGAGTCTCGACTCGACGGAATTGCACATTTTCTGAAAGGGAAATTGTCATTCGTGATTCCGACGCCGCGAGAGAAGAGGCCTGAAGGACGAGAATGGAGATTGTTTGTTTCGTCGTCATCGAGTAGTAAGTGAATAATCACGACATCTTTTTTTTTGGAGGTTTTTAAGTAAACGAATAACAAATTAATCTTACTGATAATACTCAACACGAACGAAGTCGTAACTCACGCTCTTCAAGCCTAAATTTGCTTATATCCCCTCCCCCTTTACATTAATTAAGCGTCAAGGGTGCGCAGTCATCGAAAAGCCGCAGGCGCAATCGGTGTTCGGCCGCGCCAAGATATCTCTCTGGTGTGTAATTATGCCCGTAGTAATTGAAGCCCGCGCACGATTCGATTAATAACCGCGACTCGAGTGCACGGCGGTGGCGGTGGCGATGGTAGTGATAGTGGCCAATGCAACGTAAACTCGTCAAAGGACATTTGGGCTCTTACTACTGCCGTGCAAAGGCATAGGATCACTACGATTTTCACATACGGCTCGTTCGCGCAATCAAAGGGGAATGCTTCTGCGTGATATTGGGCCAATTCGAGGGGGTATTCGTGTACTCGATGATCAAGTGAGGCTCGGGTGCAAGTACTCCTGGATCATGGTTTCGGTTGGTCAATCAATTGAAACTCCATACGACCGACAGGTGGATTCTCGGTGAGTGAATGAATTTTCAATTGAAACACAAATGCGATTCGTCGAAAATTAAAAATAATAATTTTACGTAACTTCCGTCGATAGATATATAAAGAAAATCGTATTATCGCAACTATCGAAGCGTATAAAGCTCGTCACACATTTCAGGCGTGTTCCTTCCTCTTGGCACACTTTCAAAAAAACCAGCCGCATTGACGAGGCCAACGACGCGTGGATATCGGCCTCGAGGCCACTCTCTGTGTCCGGAGAGAGAGAGAGAGAGAGAGAGAGAAAGAGAGAGAAAACTCACATCGCCTATCCTACACTCCCACATTATTTACTCGTCATCTCGGGGCCTTCCGGCGCATCTGCGATTTTTTTTTTAGGCCGCTTCCTATATGTGTGTGTACTAACGCGGAAAGTCGATCGAGCGGCAGACTTTTGCGCTTTAACTTATCGCTTCTCGGTACGGCCATTAAACTTTCTCGACTGTCTTCATGCTATTTAACACCTATATATGTGAAGATTTTGCTGGCTTGCTTTTGATCCTATTATTACTATATATTGTATAATAATACTTGAATTTTCTTTTTGACGATAACTAATATAAAAATTATTAATAGAAGATACAAAAAGTCATAAATAAAGTAATTTCGTCGTAATAAGAGGGAAAAGGTGAACGTGAAATGATCAATTAGATAATCACGTTTAGCTCGCACGTTCCGGCGTGGCAATCAAAAGCAAGCGTGAGGGAGAGATGGAGAGATGGTAGCGCAAGGTATAATTACGCTCGTCGCGCTTAATCAGTCTCGAGACGACGGCCGTTTGTCGGTCGTCGGGACATTCGGCTTCTAACGAAGCTTGCGAGAGAGAGAGAGAGAGAGGGGGAACGTACAGCCATAATGACGTTGGCCTGCTACCAGCCATGAAAACGAAATTTCCACTGGACTGTCTGACCACTTTACTCCGACCAAGTTTCACGCCCGACCCTATTGCGGCTTGTAAGTTGTAAACTATTTTTTTTTTTGAGTTGGTGCTGTATGTGTTGATTCTATTTTTTTTCTGCCGAGTTTTTTTATTATATTCAAAAATCTTATTTTCGTAAATTGATAAAAAGTTATCAAAAGTGTAATGACAGTTCAGCAAAAAGATTTCTTGTTGTATCGTAGACGTGAAAAATGAATTACAGCAAGAGGACGTATGTTTCAATTTTCTTAATTTAAGGTGTATAGGTAGCCGAGCCATTACGTGTCCCTTTCCTCGTATACGCAAAGCGCCAGTAATAAACTAAAAGCAAGTCCGACGCTTTGAGAAAAGAAGGACGAGTCACCGAGGAGACATCGAGAGCTTTCACGTTACTAGTGTCCCTCTATCTTGTTGCCTCGAGATGCAAAAAAAAAAACAGTCTATATTAGTAAAGTGCAGTAGTACTTTCTTTCGTCTCTTTTTTTCTTCTTTTTTACGGGCGGTAACATACCGAATGACATTTAAATTGGTTAAATGTACATTTCGGAAATAAAAATATGTTACTTCAGAAAATATCAAAGATCACAAGTTGTATATTGGTGTCGGGGACACGAAAAAGATTTGTTTTCAAGTAAATTAAATTTCTATCCAGGTAATTCTCAAATGGAATCCCGAGCAGTAACCGAAGGAGTTTAATCGATTTGTCGTGGCGTACTCGAGATTACTTGAACCAATTTGCCAAGAGACGAGACGCGGGGAACAAGTCGCCGAAAAGTTGCAACGACGACGACGACGACGAAGACGACGAGGAGAAGAAGAAAGTTCGCGCGTCGTCGTTTCTTCGGATCGCGCGAGGCACGCCAACGTTTTTCCTTTAGCGAGTTATTGGACGTGCCTTTAATCGCTGGAGTTCGCCTGATGATTGGATTTTCTCTCTTTCTTGCGTTGGGAAATATGTCTCGGAATTGCCCAAGTTATTTGTCAGCGAAGATTTAATGAAACTCTGCGGATGACGTTTTGCCAACTTGATAATTGCTATTAATTTAATGGTTTTACTTGCTCTCGTGATTTAGACGAATTGTTTCCGAAAAAATCTATTTAATTTGCTTTGATGTCCTCAGTGTAAAAGTTCGACTTTCTATTTTATGGCTAAACCGTGAAAAAAAAACGAATTCGCGAATAATCGATACTCCAGAAAACTCGGCCACATGAATAAGCATTAAGCGGCGCTTTTCCGAAACTGTCAAAAGAATGGAAAACTCAAGCGCGTACCTTTGTGCACGCAAATTAATTCGTATATCTTCGCTAAAGCTCGAGAGGTGGGTTGGGCGTGGCGTTGCAATCGCAGTGAAAAACGGCCGAGGAGAACAAAGCGTCGGAGTCGCGAATCGATCGAGAGCCGTTATTAATCACGCCTCGCGCCAGATGACTTTTCTCTGTGCTTGCGATTTCTCTCTGCGCGTCGCGTAGCTCTGTCTTCTTCTTCTTTTTTTTTTTGTTTGCGCTGCTCGTCACACGCTTTTTAGTTTCATATGCGGATTTTTCACAGTCTTTTCTCTCTCACCGCTGTTCGCATTCCGATGACAAAACTTTCAGATTTTTATCTTTGCGATGAAATATTACTTTATTGAACAAGTAGATGAAAATTCCTTTGTCAGTGGATTAAAAAAAAAATGCTAAAAATTTTGTTTTCTATTTATTACTGTTACTTTAAAAGCCATTCGCGTAGTTTGTTTGTGCTTACGTAATTTTAAAAAGATAATAGAGATATTAATAAAAATTTGTCATTTGATAATTAATGACGAATTTCAGCCGACTCGGTCAAGATAGTGCGATCAGTTAAAAGCATGCCATTGTAAATTTGTGGGCTTATACACGGGGCGACTTTGTATCAAGGCTATAATGCGACGCGCGCGCGCGGTCAAAGCTTTGCAGAGGAGCTTACTCCCCTAGAACGGTTTAGATCCTGGCCATCTGCAGCAGCTTTGACGCTAATCGAACGAGGCATACGGATCTATAGTTTAGCCCCTAGGACTCGATCGTTCGTACCGGTTGCCACGGCCGCCGACCACGGAGGCGTTAATCGTTTGTTGTCTTCGCATCCCGAACGTTTACGATCGAGTTACTATCAGCCGAGTCCTTTATGAGCTTATCCAATAAACTCCTCGATATTATATCCACCTGGCAGTTTGAAAAGAAAATCTCATTTAATGCGAAAAAAAGCTCGGATGAGTTTCGGCCAAAGCTCTGAAACGGCAGCTCGTATATCCATTTTTTTTTTTCGTCATCCGGAAACGAAAAAAAAAAGTATAACAAAATTATAGCAGTTTCTGAAAAAAAAAAGATCCACTTTAATTTCGCGCACGAAAGAGAACGAGCACATTAAAGCGCAATATTCGCTTGGCCATTACACCATTTCACTCGGGGGTACGCGCACGCATTCGGCGAAATGGACTGAGCGCATCGGCCGCGGATTTTTATCAGCTATAAAGCTCTTTACGAGCCCGCGTGGATTTCACATGCGCGTACGCTACACAGAAAAAGAGAGAGAAAGAGAGATCCTCCGATCATCGTCAACATTTTTATGCTCACGATTATTCTGTTGGTTCGCGATAAGGTGACTACTTTTTAGAGGCTTGTGTTGTGCGCTCGCCTAAGGATTGACTATCTCTTTAGAGCAGCATATAATTTGTTGCAGAATATTGTTTTGGGTGCATTTAAAAAGAATATGGGGAATTTAGTACATCGTAATCATCATATTAATTCATTGCATGGAAATTTGTGAATGTTGATAGGACATAGGTGAATGAACCATTCTATTGCGGTTCAGGAGATTGAATAGTATTGGAATATATAGATAAAGAAACAATTTTATTAGCTTCATAAAGTCGAAGAATTATGTATAAAATCATGATAATAAAACAAGGACCAGCATAAGAAACACCTTATGTAAAAAATACAATGTTTCCATGAATTTATCCAAGTGTGAAATTTAGATTTTTGCAAAATGTATCACTATATTCTCCTTACGCTATCAATGAATGAATTCGAAAAAACAACGTCTTACAAGTACTAATTCTTTTCCAATAAAATGCAAATAGTACGAGCCAATAATCTCCTACTCATTACAAGGTAAAACAGTCGAGTAGCAAGAAAACACAATACGGACTCAATCGCCAGGATCCCTTAGGAAAACACGTTTTCAGGGAAAAAAAAAAGCTTCTCGCAGACACAGAAACACACGTGCACGAGAGAGATTAGCTTCATCCGGATGGTCTGGCTCGTGATGCGCGGATGTCACGTGAGGATTATCGGATTTGAGCGGCGGACCTCTTTTCCTGTTGAAGGAACGGACGAGCCGACCTAGGGATTAATGAATTATTTCGAGAAAGAGTCTGTGAAATTTCACCCTGCTCGTGAAGTACTTCCTGCTGGACGGATGATACGCGAGGATTTTTGAATTTCAAGAGATTTTTTGTTTTGTTATGCTCCGGAAGTATGATGCTATATCTTTGAAGAAAATATTTGTAAAAGCTTCTTTTTGTGAGAAAAAAATAGTTTTATATATTTTAATGCTATTACATTTTTTTGGTCTCATACGAAGCTCATTTCCAAATATTTACATGTGCATTATCATTCAGCAAAGATTTTACAGTGACTTTCTATTAATGCTAAATTTTCAGAAAACTCAGATAATACTATTACAAGAATCATTTACCCCGAGGTATCATAGCAAATTTCTAAAAACAATACTAACTGATAATAGTAAGAGTTTTATTGTTTTGTTTATCGAACTCTCGAGCATCTGAGCGAAAGATATTAAGACCGGAAGAGTCGTAAAGCAAAGATGAAAGAACTTTCGTACATCACTCGACACACTCGTCGCCAGCGACTCCTTGGCGAAGTATGCGCGTCCACTCTTGGTCTGGAAAAACAAAACTCGTATGTGCAGGACAGGGGCAAAGTGGAAAACTTTCTCCCGGCCACGAAGAATGGAATCCTCGAATTGGAACGAAGCAAGGAACTCCCGCACGGTCTAATCGAATTCCGGCCAGCGGCCGCGGAAATTGGAAAATCTCGCACTCGCGCGAGCCTCCTGCGCTTTATTCGCACCATTTGTCTTGCACTGCCGCGGCTTTTGTTTTCGCATGCTTGCCTATGCTTTCTTTTTTCACGGTTCGTCCCCTGTATCTTTTTTTCCAGAGGACGAGTCCAGCTGTATTTATTGAGCAGCTGGGATTTATCTGGACTTTTGCTTTGTTCTGGGCTACGTTCGGTACTATTTGTACTTTATGAATTTAGAAGAATGAAACTCAAAATCTGGCATATGATTCCTTTTCGAAGCATTTAGTAAAATTTTTTGTCACAACTGACTTATAAAATTTATATAAAAATGATATTATATGAAAGGAATGCCGAAAATGAATATTGCAAATCGTTGCATACTTTATTCCGACTTTATAGGACCTTATATCTAATACAATAGCATATCAAGCTCTTTTTTAATCTAAATAAAATTTTTAAAAAATGGGTCCACCGTAATTTGAATGTTACCAATAAAAAGCTAAGACTAAATCTTTCATATTAAAGGCAAATTCTGTTGAGTTGTTAGGTTATTGGAACGTTTGAACAGTTTATTAGTGGTCAACAATCTTTTTTAACTGAATGATTGAATATCAGCTTTTTATTGATAATATTTACGTCAGTTAAAAATTACTCCGTTTACGAAAAGGAATGTCTAGCAGTTTTTTACGCAATAATTTTATAAACAGAAACAAGTCGCATCGACTGGCATTTGAACTTTTTTGTTTGAAACAAAAATACGGCATTTATATTCAATAATAATCAATAACTTTTTGAGTAAATTAATTTCCTGAACGATTTAAACAACTCATCCAATATTGAACCATGAGATATTCTTTTATAACAGGGGCTCTAAATTACGGTAATCCTAGCGCTACGTAAAATGTTTAAATTCGTCTACCAAAAAGTATTCCTTTTATGACATGGAATGTTTAGTAACCATTTTTGCAATAATTGTATGAGCAGTAACAAAAGGTTGCATTGTCCGGAAATTAGATATTCTTTTATAATATAGGTTCTGTTCTAAATTTCGGTAATCATCCTAGCGCTATGTAAAATGTTTGAATTCGTCTTCCAAAAAGTATTCCTTTTATGACAAGGAATGTTTAGTAGCCATTTTTGCAATAATTGTATGAGCAGTAACAAAAGGTTGTGTTGTCCGGAAATTAGATATTCTTTTATAATATAGGTTGGAAATTTCGGTAATCATCCTAGCGCTATGTAAAATGTTTGAATTCGTCTTCCAAAAAGTATTCCTTTTATGACAAGGAATGTTTAGTAGTCTTTTTTGCAATAATTGTATGAGCAGTAACAAAAGGTTGCATTGTCCGGGAATTACATATTCTTTTATTGTATAGACTTTTAATCAAGGTAATCATTCTAGCCCTATGTTCAACGTCCAAAATCGTCTACCAAAAATTACTCTGTTTACGAAAAAGAATCTTTAGCAACCATTTGTGCTATAATAATTGTGAGTAATAGCAAAAGGTTGCATCGGCCGGGAATCGAACCCGGGCCGCCCGCGTGGCAGGCGAGCATTCTACCACTGAACCACCGATGCCGATAAAAGCGTTTTCTTCAAGTTTCCTCATACTGAATTAGTGAAAGGTCTTTCTAGGTCATTCACCCAGCATCAGCGTGGAAGAGTCTCTGGTTGCGATAACGTTAATATTAGTCTCTATCTTTTCCGACGCTTGATAATGAATTGAATATGTTGGTAACAATAACTTTCATCATGAATTGCTTATAATAATTTATGGTTGTTGTATAAAGTAATTTATATAACAATTATTTCCTTGTAATTAATGATAATATCTGGTCTCTAGCGAAAATATTCATTCATAACTGGTTGGCTAATTTTGAAATATGAATATTTATATGGTAATGTTGTTATAAAAATAGTCACCAGGTTATGTAATTTAATATGGTGATTAATGAATTCAATCAATTCAATCACGATTTTTAAACAATTCTTAATCAAAGTTAGCTACAGCACCAACTAATTTGAACTATTTTGGTTTATCAACATAGTTCACCTGATTAACATATAGTCTGCCATGAAACTCTTGATAATTTATCAGCTGTTACATTATTTCTACGGCAGATTACGAATAAATTATCAGACTACTTAATCAATCTGGATGAATTATGAAGTAGTATAAAAGAGACAGCTCTAAAAAGCCCAGCAATAAAGTAATAAAGTCTGCAAAGCGGATATGACGACTCTGGCTTTAAATGCTCTCAAAATCATTCGTAATTACGGCTTTAAAATCAACGCAATTTTCCGCAGGCATCTACATCAAAGGCAACGGGAGCTTTGTGGCGACAAACTGCGAGAAGCGAGATGAAAAAGCAGAAGAACCGTCAGCTTGCGTTAATAAACGAAGCGTTGAGAGTTAAAGCAAGAGGCTCTCGAGAACTTCAGCTTAAGACTCGAAGCAATGTGGAGGAGGAAAAAATAAGAGTGAGACTCCGTGGAAAGGAAAGAACAGAAAAGGATTTAGAGGAATTTTTTTTTGCAAGGGGGTTACTGAATTTCAGCTGCGCGTATGAAGGTCGGTGCCACACTTCTTCCCTTACAGAAAAGGGTTATTAAAGTACAAACAGAATCTCATATAATATATTTTAGTGGATATTTTTCATTACATAATTCGAAAAATTATGAAAGCAACGGAAAATTATGATTAATTTACATTTTTATTACTCGACGAAATTGAAAAATAAAAGCTACACGAAAGAACAGAAGTAAAACCGTAGTCAACGAGAGGAGAACGTAATAAGAAAAATAAAGGAGCCCAGAACTTGAAGGCGAGCAAGGCAGTTTGCACTTTTGAACAAACTAATTTGCGAACAGCGATTCGATTGACTTCCCGGTCTAGCCAACTTACCACTTTCAGAAGCCCCATTGTCTTCTTCTCATGGCTTCGGTAATTGCAATTACAAAGTCTCTTTCTCGCTCTCATTTTCTTTTTTTTATCATCTGTCTAATTGCCGTTATTTCGCGTCTGTAGCGTTGAATGGCAGACTTTATAGAATCGGCTTTGCGAGAGTATTGTAGTACGTAGCAATTTCGATAGCGGAGTGGTTTTTTCGACGATACAGAAAAAAAAAATTCTCCAAATCCATTGTTGCGACTGTATCTCGATAGCTTTGAAAAAAGAAATATTTTTTACAGCTTAAAATGCTCGAACAAAAGAAAAAATATTCCTTTTTCGAGACACTTTTCGACATTTTAAAAACATTTTATTCGCGAAAAAGAAGGATGAAATCGTGAAAATTTTAGCAATCGACGATTTATCAGATTGTAGAGAAGCATCGATTTTTCGTCGAAAGCAAGCTAACAAGTGCTTCGTTGGCCGAAAACGAGAGCAGAGAATCGTCGAGGCGATATCCGCGGGCAGCCGCGCAAACAGTAAATCTCAAAAGGCCAGCTGAACGCCGATAGCCACGAGATTCGGGAGAGAACCAGAGAGAGAGGGAGAGAACGAGGAAGCGAAACAGAATTGCCGACGCTCGAAGATAGATAGATCGGATACAAGACTGATTTATCGCTTCGGCTTGTATTTTACAATGCCACGTATTCCAAGATAATACCCAGCGGCATATTTCTCAATCCTCGCTAAACGTAAGATAATCGTGCGAACACACACACACACACACGCACAGACGAACAAACGTAATCTTATCGCGCGTAATTTCCATTTTTTTTGGTTTTTCGTTTTATCCAACGCACTCGAATGCGTAATGAAAAAAAAAAGATTTTGGTAATAAAATTCGACAGTCGTTCGCCGAGCGCTGATTGCCGAGTCAAACGAACGAACGCCTACATAAACTGGCAAACAAAGCGAGAAAAGTTCCGATGCAAACATTGAAAGGACGGACAAACTAAAGAGCGCACGAGAGGGTAAAGGACAGTTTGGTTGGAGGAGGGGTGGGGAATCGCGTGTGTCGCATGGAAATTGGAAACACGGCCGAACGCTGGCTGGCACTTGGATCAGTCAGAGCACGGAGAAACGAATTCGCAAACACAAGGCTTTAAACCGAATGCTCGCGGGCTTCGTTATCGCTCAATTACACGCCGGCCTAGTTCTCTGTCTCCCTCTCGCTCTCTCTAGTCACCTCTGCGTCGGACCCCGAATTTGCATTCGCAACTGTATATAAGAGAACAATGTTTTAAGCCTTGAATTGAAAGAGAGAGAGGAAAAAAAACGTATCGTATTGTGTAGAATAAAAGACAGTACATTTAATGATATTATTGTCTTTTTTTTTAATTCAGTGGAGTTTACAATAGAAAACTACTCGAACGCAGTAATTTTGCAAAAAAAAAACTAATCTTCACAGGGCGTTTTAACAATCACTCCGAAATTTACTGCTATAAAGAAAAAAAAGAGCCTCTGAACGCAGCTGCTAAGTACGTGCATATTCCAACGCAGAAAAAAGTATAAATAAACTGAACTATATACGCACGCGGAGTGCAATTGCAGCTCGCGTTCGTGAAAACAAAAAAAAAATACCTAAAAAAATAACCAGGCCACGAGGCATAGTCGATGAGATTCGCTTGTTTGCCGGAGGTATTAATTTCGTTTTGTTTCGCGGGGGATGAGAGAGCGAGCTCGCGCGCGTTAATTGCGAAGCGCGCAACTGGGTCGAGAATTCCTTGTTTATTATTTTTTTTTTCACCATTCCTCCCTCATCGGTATTGTTAGGCGCGCGCGCTTTACGGAAAACAAAAATAAATAAAAGCAGATGCGACTGACTTTCTTTCCGTTTATTTATTTTTTTTTTCGGCGAACTATTGCCAGAGCAAAATTTATGTACGTTTCGCGGAAGAAGTAATTGCTGTAAATGATGGGTTACCTGCGTTTTTTTTTCTTATTCTACTTCTTTTTTATTTTGGAAAAGAGGAAGCAGCGCACGTTTGGATTACTGTTATTTTCACGCGGAAGCTCGCCAGTGAATCATTGGCCGGATTGAATATTTCAGCGTCGCGCCCGCGCGAACGTGACTTGCGTGATCATGCGTTTCTTTTTTTATTTTTTTATATATATATATAAAGCATACGCGTGTCGGATATTTGCACTGAAAAGGGGAAAACTCGATTTTTCGTTGATAACTTTGTCAGCGGATACCTCGCAAATAAACAAATCATTTTTCGTTTGTTCGACGCGACACGTAGCTTACTGCTGCAGATTTTACGATTGTTCATTTGCACTTTTCGGATGTTTTTTTTTTTTGTTTTTTTTTTTTTTGCTGATTGCCAATTTCACAAAGTTATCCATACGAAGTATAAATGTACGCCGAGGTAACAATAACTCTTTGAAAATATGTTTCGAGTAATTGGCATACACGTTGAAATACTGTATACTTTTAATTACAATTTTATTCATTCGTTCGCGAATTCGTACGTTGCGTAAAAACAGAACGTAATAAAATAATAAAAAACGACACGACATAATTCACGCCTATAAAATAATCATGAAAGCCAATCCCACCGAGAATAAGTGTCATTGAAAGCATAAATTTAATGGAGAAACGCTGTCGACATTCATTGAAAAGCGTCGAAATTAAGAAGAGGGAAAGCAAGAATATAAAACAAGGGTCAACGAAATTAAGCCAGCATACGAATGCAGGTCGCACGTATAAAGGGTTGAAGTCAAGCCCCGCGGGCGAATTAGAGCCGGATATTAACATTCGCTCGGACGCTGTGTGTATATATGTTCTCTCTCGAAAATGACGCTCGCCACCCCACCCAAATGAGATGTGCAAATTAGATGAGAATTTTGCGCGGCGACCTGGATTTCAACCGATGCGCTTTGTGGCTCTATATTATTGAAGGTTTCTCATTTTTCTATTTTTTTTTAAATCCTGCCTGTTTACCGTACAAAGTAAAACCCTCTGTCCATAAAAAAAAATAAAAACTTTATATACGTGGCATCGTAACAGCGACAACGTAAAACCGTTTGATGTTCGGAGTAATAAACATTCAGTGTACAACATAAAAATTTGCTCATAAATACGTCAGCGGGGAAAATCCATGCGAGCCTCGCAAAATGTCAAACTCAACTGACAGGGACACCCAATAACTCGTCGCGCGCAGGCGAGGGAGTTTGTGCAAAAAAAAAAAGTGAGAGAGAGATTGAAGGAACAAACCAGCCGTCGACGGATATCCATCATCTTTTTCGGTTGCTGTCCTTGCATGTCCGACTTGACGGCTGGATCATTTGCGCGCATCCGATCAAGATTGAGCCTCGCACTTGACTAATGATTCTGCCGAGCGTACACTGTGTGTGTGTGTGTGTGTTTGTGATTTTTCATCGCACGATGAATTCATTTGTTTGCGAGTCCCCCCTCTTTTAATTTTTTTATTTCTTTTTTATTTCGCGCTCGCCGCGAGTTAATGAAAATTCGCTTGTGGAAATTGATTTCGAAGTAACGAGTTTTACAGACCCGCGCGTTGAAATCAATATTCTCGTTGCGCGCAGCTGCGTTTTTTCGATTTGTCGTATAACAAATGTATGAATTTGTACATTTTTATATTTGTGTGAATTTCAATGTAAAATAAAAAAAAATCGACGCAAGTGGCGTTCGTCGAAAATCATAATTATTTTTTCGCATCGTCGAGTACACATACGCCGAATGCATCGGGCATTTTTCACTTGCGAACGTTTATTCACTCTCAAAAGTGAAATGGTTAAAAAAAATCTTCGAAATACAAAGTATCTCTCGTTTACATTAGGGCCAATTGTATAATATTCGAAACTTCCGACGAGAGTGCATAATTGACAGCGTCATATTCTCCAATATAAATATTCGTTATTTCAAAGAGCTTATAATATTTTCCAATCGGTAATTGCGATACTCTCCCGGTCGTTAATCATCGTTTAATAAATTTCTAAGCAAATGCAGTATCAATCACAAATCGTTTTTCGAAACACACACACACACACACGCGAGCGTAAGAGCTAAATCACGACGACGTTTCAGCGAGCGAATGAAAAATCACAGCAGCAAATCTCTTTCGAGGAATAAAAAAATAAAAGAAGGGTCGACGTCGCGGGGGAGAAAAGGGAAGAGCTTTTTTCGAAAAAGAAAAAAAAAACGCGACAAAAGTTTCTGCAAGAGCAAGAGATACATATTTTCACGGAGCGAACTCGAGCGCACTCGCGGCGAAGAAAAGTTCTGCCACCCGAGTAAATCATGGTGGGTATAGCTCTCTCTCCCTTTCTCTGCATAAATCCCCGAATGACGCCAACGCGACAGTTGCTCCTCTCGAGATAGATACACGCGCGCGCGGCTGCTACGCGTGTGCTGCTGCTGCTGGTGAACTTCATATTTCACGGAATATCTTTTTGATCGTTGCTCTTTGCAAATTTTAGTTGACGCCTTCTGGCAAAACGTTTTATTGCTTTTTTTTTCTGGCGTGAGGAAAAATTGTTGTTTTTTTTTTTGAAGTTCTTTACAGTTGCTCAGTGCGTTGAAATACTCGATAGAATATCGTGTTGTAGGTGAAGCTTTTCGATGAGAATTTTGCGTTTGACAGAAATCATCAAGGTTTCAATTTAATCGAGAATAAAAAAAATCGTAGTAATTTTACTATCAAAGCACCAACACGTGTAATTTTTGAATTACAAAAGAATAATTTAACGACGATCCGACAGCCACCTACAAGTATAACTCACGCGCAAACCCAAATGTCACACAGTAGAATTACAACCATCGCGGGAAGAACAATCGCAGATTGTAGTCACGCAAGACACACAACAGAGAGAAGATCTCGCGCGGCCATAAACGAAATGGCGGATTTGCATAGAGGCGTATATATAGAAAAAGGAGAAGGAGTCGTACGTCAGTAGCTCTCTCGTATACAACCCGCGAGACTTTTATTGCACTTGGCCTCCCTTATACGTTTATAGCTCCCAACACTGTGTGCGTGTGAGTGCCTGAGTGTCTATATGTGTGTGTAGACGTTTGTCAGCTCTTCGATGGGCTACTACTTCGAGATTGCCTCGCGGGAAGGAAATACTTTGTATTGTGGATAGGGGTTGTTTTTTTTTCACAGACGGGGGAGGAGAATGTTAACCCTGGTGGATTGTGATTTTCGGTTTTGATTGAGTTTTGTTTGATGATCACTGCGAGATTTATGAGGAGGAAGAGTATCTTTTTTTTGTAATAGGAACACATTTATTTCTCATCGTTTCGAGGGTGCGTATATGTAAACGAAGTGTTCTGTATATGGAAAGGTAGAAAATGACCGATTTCTATGCATGATTTAGTATCATAAATTTTTTAGTCTCGTTAACTGGCTATCATACAGAAATGGTTACTTTTTTTCAGATCAAACATTTTTTTTTCATTGCTGTAGGAAAAGTCAAATTTTCCGAAGCGACCAAAAGGCTTTCCAGACAGTTCCCATAATTTACAAACTTATTTTGCATGCGCATTTGCACGTTGTTTCTTATTTACGTAACGATACTTTGAATCTCGACGTACTAGCAAACAACTCTGGTTGCATTACACAACATCAACAAAAAAAAACATTCAATATTGGAATTTGAAACTCGGTGATATACGTTACTCACGCAAAAAGAAAAAGGAAATAAGCCGCAATAAAGTTGAAAAGCCTCATTTACCTGAAACATATAAAAAAGCAAAATCGACGATTATTATACATGTCTATTCACTGAGAAACTTGTAAAATACTTCCACTTTAGAGCAAAAGGGAAGCCAATAACAGAAAAGAAAGTTCCTTTCTCTCCCCCTCCTACTTTTCGTCGAGTTGCTCTATTTTCAAGCCTCCTCCCTCCCTACGCTGAGGGGAGAGAGAGAGAAACGGACATCGAGAAAGATGTTGAAAGTTTTCCGGGTCAATTAAACTTTTCGACTGGCATGCTTGAAACCCCGCACCTTTCCGGATAATTAACGCTTTCAGGAATCAAAATTACACCCTCCACGCGCGCTTCGCGGAGCTGGAATATAATTCAGTGCCGATCGTAAATTAGCTTCGGTTCAATACCACGGAAAACTTGAAGCTTATTCTCCTTGGAGAGAGAGAGAAAGGCTATCAATTCAATTTTAAAGGGGAACAAAATTGAAAGTCATACGGCTTGAAATAAAATATAGCGTCAAAACGTTTACGATGGTGTTTACGCCCGAAAAAAAAAAGAAAAAGAAACGAGAGACATACGCATGAAGGGGAGAAAAAACATCGTGATTCGCCAGTGACAAATGCCAACGATAACCGATCTCGTGAGAGATCTTTGTCTCTCTCTCTGTCTTGCCGACCCTACATATATAATATTTTTGTCTCCACGTCGTGTATTAGTCTTTGTTTTCAAGAGCGAGCGTGAGGGAGAGAGAGAGAGAGAGAGAGAGAGAGTGAGCGAAACTGGTAAAATATACTTATGCTTGTACGTTCTCTGTCATATGTGTGCGTGTGTGTGCTTGTGCTTTTCGCCCCTGTGGCTTTTATTGCCGCTGTAATAACTCTCGCTGCGGAGTTGTACCTTCCTTGTAAGGAAAGTGCGAAACTTGTATCTCTAAAAGTAACTTCGCATTTATTTTACAATGTCGGAAATTCAGGCTACACTTTGCAAAATATGTTCTTTGTTCGTGTCCTTTCTAATCGAAACTTACGATCAGATTAAACATTTACAATTTTTATAAACGTAATCTGTGAATAAAAATTGAGAAAAAAAGAACCATTTAGCGTAACGCAATACTCCATCATCTGAAAGTACAATAAGCATCCAAAACAGAAAATCCCCCCCAAAAAAAAGAGAGGGAGCAGTGTTGAGAAATATCGCTCTCGAGGCTCCTGAAAAAGACAAAGCCAGACATGGAGTGGAAGAGGCAAAGAAAGCGAAAATAACTAACCTCCATTTGGAGTGAAGGTAAAGGGAAGAAAAGAAGAAGTAGGGGGGAGTGAAAGCAATATGAAGGTCTGTATACTGGATGCTGCTGCTGCTGCTGCTCCCGCGAGAAAATTGTTTTTCGCGGGTTTTGTGTTGCTGCTGCGAGGGATGCACTTGACGCGAGCACGGGGACCTGCATCCCACATAATAAGCGACGTCGTCATAACGAGGGTCGACAGTTATAATCTCCGCTTGCCGCACGACAGAAGGGATGGGACAGACACACACAACTTTTTATAGGTTAGTGTGTGTGTGTGTGTGTGTGCGTATGGAAATTGTAAAAGAAAGAAAAACACACACAACGGAATGATGAATTTTAAGTGATTTCGTTAGATTTTTTTTTTCTTTCCCTCTTACACGCCAAGTTGTTCGCTCTCTCTCTCTCTCTCTGCCGAGTAGATGACGATGATGGAAATTTCATTCGTATACAGTTGTATTTTGTCGAGTTGGGAAAAAAGAGAGAGTGAGAGAAAGATGAATTTTTTTATTGAGATTCTTTTCATATGTCGTCTGAATTCTCTCTGGGATGATATATTGCGACGAGTACATGCGATGCGAGTTTTTTTTTACTTGTTTTTTTGCGTCCGAGCGAGTCAACGAACTGTTTTACACTCGAAATTATTCTTCTTTGCTGTATTAATTGGCATTAATTACTGTTGAAATATAGCGAAACTTAAGCCGATGCCAAGGAATATTTTAATTAACACTGGTTGAAATAAAAAGTTTTAACTACTTTTTGATTGACAATTTTAGAATTTTTAGCACATCAGAATATATTAATCATGAATGTGCAACAGAAATATTTGACTAAGCACGAGCACCTCTCGTTTTATATATTTTCACGAGTACAGTTTTATCACCTGACATTATGAATTGTCCACCTACAGTGCATTCAAGAACTAAAAGTATTACTATACGAATCATTGAGAACATAAATTTTGACAAATATTATTCCCAATAAATATCGTACTCCATTTTTACATTAATCATGCATAAACTCGCGATTAAAAATTCAAAAAAAAATCTCCTACAAACCCCATTAGCATAATCTACACTCAGATACTGCTAACCTCGCGAAAGCTCAACATTATAATGTATATACACACAAACCTTTGAATGGAGTCGAGGAGCGGCAGCCGTATAAGCGATCGTCGCGCACGTTTCCGATAACCGCGAAAGCGTCTCACTATAGCTCCCCGCACTCGCGCCACCATCACCGTATCCTCGCTATTATCGCGATTAGAAAGGTGGGCTCTACTTCCTTAGCTTGCAAATGCGCGTATACTTCGATGTAGCGAATCAACGTGTGCGTACGTGACGACCGTTTTATTGCCATGGCTATGTATATATGGGGGGGAGGTGATATGCACGCGACTTCGCGTGATAACAACGCGATGTGCGTTGGCTGATTTCATTGCCGGTGTAAAAGGTGACGTGTACGATTGTAATGTACGAAGGGTTGAGGAGGAGGATCCGCGCTGAGTCACTTTATACCTGAGCTAACGAAATAATTCGTGGTAGGGTGGCTATTTCAATGTTGAACTGTGAGTCATGGTTTTGTTTTTCTTGGTCGTGAATACGTAAAAAATGTGACTAATGTGATTGAAGAATGAAAATTATTTCGGATTGTTAGATTGCAATTATTAATTAATAATAATAATCTAGTTGTCATGAATATTCAATACAGATAAAGTCATTATAGAGAGAAAACAAAGTTGATTAGATCAATCGAGAAAGAAAAAATAATAGGCAGCTATAAGGAAGTGTGTCTGAGAGTTCGAGCGCGCGCGCGTCGACGCAGAATCATCGCGAAGTGACGTGGTGAAATGAGCCGTGAAATCGACGGCGAACGGTGGTGTATATATAGCGACGGCCAATCGGAGGAAATGAAATCCTTGAAGCTTTTTTTTTTTCTCTTTCTCTCTTTCGTTCTCTAATAATGCGCTTTTCCGTTTCTCTCTCCTTCTCTCTTTTTTTTTACCCTCGGCAGGCAGCATATAGCTGCCTATGAATCACGTTCGCGCGCCGTTTCTCAAAGACTTACAAGTCCACTCGTTTTGCTCGGAGATTTCTCTCAGACTCGATGGATTATCATTTTTATCTCGGGGATGGAAACTCGCGTTCTTTTTCTTCTCCTCTATTGTTGCTATTACTGCGTTTTGTTTTCGATGATTTATCTTTGGGTTGAAGAGCCATTGATGTATTATTTTTCATTTCACCCGAATCGAACGCGATATTTTTATTTTTGCAATTAAAAAAATATATATTCTCGAGCCACGACGCATAAAACATCGTGTGTCGAGAGATTTTTTTTTTTAAATTTATTTTCCATTTCGATAATAAAAGGGGGAGAGAAAAAAAAGGTGACGGTAATTTTACAACTTTGAGTATTCGCTATATACGCTCGGCACCGCATATCCTCCACCCTCGGTGATCTCGTATATCCATCAGCATTATTTACGAGACACCTTCCACGCGCGCTCGCTTGCTCGCGGTTCTTATCGACGAGGGGATTGCCGTGTGTATATGTGTCTGTGTATGAGCCGATAACGAAACGCCATATATACGCGAAATGTGTCTGTGTGTTCATTCGACGGGTTATCTTGGGAATATAAGCTCTTGTGCAACTAAGCGCTAGAGAGATCGAGCTAAGGTTTAAATAATTATATGGGTAAAGTAGTTTTCGAGATGCGATTTCTGTAATTGACGAAGCGAACAATTTTAATCAGACATATTGACTCGGAAGGTATTTTTTTATATAAAGCTGGAAATATAATATCATATCCATTCGCGTGAATGTTATTAAAACGGTATTTTAAGAATAAAAGGGGACGAGAGTCGGTACTTTTTTACGATAACGTCGTGTCAAATTTTCATACACGCCGATGCAACCGAATAATTACTGTAGATTTCTCATTGCTGCATATATGTGGTATTCCAGATAAATACTAAAAATAATTCCGTCAGTGTCCATCAAAATTTTTTTTTTACGCAACTTGCAGCGCTGAAGCAGCAGCTTTTGTCCCCCTGTCTTTTACGAGCGCGGAAACACTGAAAGGCGTGTAAGCTGCAGTATTGATTCTTTTTTGTCCTCGAATTTTTTTTTAATGGAGATTGAAGTTGTAAAATCCTCGTTGGTGAAATTTTATTTTTTGTTTGTTATTTCGAAAAATACGTATCGGAACTTCGCAATAAAACGTTGAAAAATAAACAAAGAATATATATAAAATGATAATAAAGCACGGCATACAAATATAATTTACTACTTTACTCGATAACGCTTTCCACGTTGGTACACCGCTTTCCATTTTTTTTTTACAGCAATGCCTCGTAAAAATCGTGAAAATAAATTGGATAAAAAAAAGGACGTATAGACGCACGTGCGTCGACAAAGTCGTAAAGTAACGTCATCTCGTCACACACACACGTACGCGGAACATATACGAGACGAAAACTAAAAAATTAACGCACGAAAAAAGAAAACAAATTTTTTTTTTCTTAAAATTCAATCGAGCGTATATAATTTCAGCAAATAAGTCAAATAGTAAAGCGAAAAGTCGAAAGAACAAATCGCCGGGTAGAACTGCGATAATCCAATGGCAAATGAAATATTAAATAGGCGAGTTGTAGCGTGTGCGTCGAGAAAGCCAACGTCGAATTCATAAAATTTTCATGCGACCGCGCGCGAGCGAGCGAGTAAGTTCTCTCTCTCTACTGCCACACACGCGCAAGCGTGCATCCATTCGGTCTTTAATGCTCGCACGGAAAAGCCATAAACTCGCTCAAAGGGGGAAAAAAAAATACGCGCGAGCAAGCGAGCGAAGGAGTTTCGCCTCGTAGATCATTATTTAGCTGCGTGTGTGTGTTGGAGAGGGAGGAAGGCGACGCCGCGTGCGAAAACTCCAAAAAAAAAAAAAATAGAGAGGATGGATGTACATGGTAGTGCGCGCGGTTTTGCGATATGACCCTACTTTTCCGAATATAGCGTAGTTGACGTGTAGCAAGAGTTTGCTTTTATTGAATTTCTTTCTCGTATTCGTTGAAGTAACGTTACGTAGATAAATGTTTCAATCATAAAAAAAACATATATTTAGTCATCTTCATTAGACGCGCCTCCGCTTTAATTCCAAATACTTTCGTTCTTCCAATAAAACAGGTCCACGAGAAATTTCCTCGGCCTCAATAAAAGAAGAAAAGAATATCGACATTTCATAAAAATATTCCGCGCAAAGTATAAATATCGCTGGCAGTGAATGCATAAAATGAGTAGAAATAGCGTAGTTCAGTCAGACCAGGCTCCACTTTCCATTTTTCTCTCTCTCTCTCTCACTCGTAACCGCAAAGCGTATCAGCGTTTTCCCCTCAGATTTCCCTAGAGCACCAAAAGAGAGAGAGAGAGCGACGCAACATTGTCTACCCGAGCAACGCGCTCTAAACAATATCATAGTTTCCCAACTTATATTCCCCCAACAGAGTCAAATGGAAAGCGACAGGAAGTAAACAAAATAAAAAGTAGGGAAAAAAACCCAGATTTTTACCGAAAAAAAAAACAAACTCGAAGTCAGCTCGTCGCGACAAAGATTTATTATCATCGATGCGCTATACGCAAAACATGATGAATCGAGTCTGTATATCTCGCGCACACGCGCTTTCGCCAGCCGCGATGGCTTTCAATTAATTGCCGCTTTGATCAATTTGTCAAATGCCCATGTGCGTGTATTTTTTTTTTTTTTGGTTGTTTATCGTCTATATTTGCAAACTATTCGCGCGAGTGTGTATATATCGACACATGCGAGCAAATATTCCGTGCTAATTTTTCCATCCGATTCAATGATTATCGCGTGGATATTTGCGTTATGAGAAATTTCATTGATTAGAGATTGGAAATTGAGCTCTGCGGAGGGATTAATTACCCGGGAAATTCAAATACTTGGCAAAGCTTATATTCCCTTATTAATTATTTCGGCGTTTACCAGCGCGATTCGGTTAATGTACATAGCTCAAATATGTAATTCGAATGCTCAAATTTCGCGACAATTTAATTACTCGATTCTCTATCGAGTTTAAGTTCAAAGGTAGTTTCGTGGATATGAGCCATATATATGTGGGGAAAATTCCGAGGGTATAAGCTTTAGCTGTAGCGCATACAACCGAGGATGTGTATGTGTGCATGTGTGTGCTGCAGCCTCGTGGAAATTCAGTTTGCATGGCAAGTTTAGGCTCGTTTGCATTTCGAACAAGCGGAGTAAAAGGATTTTTCTTTTCCCAGCGGCCGTCAAATACACACACACGAGAAAAAAAGAAGAGCTTTACGGGAAAAACTAGATAAATCTCTGTCTAAACTCTTTCATTGATTTTTCAACCCGACAACTGTTATTTTTGTTTGTTGATGAAATTCTAGTTAAGAATCATGGATTTACTCGCAAAGCCAATTAAAATTCGTTAAGCTATCGTATGGATTGTATAAAAGCTCGAATAGAAATTCGATTCAAAATTTATATACGACACTCAAGTTGTAGAGAAAGGAATTTCGAGCTTGTTTTTCCCCCCGTCAATTGTTTTCCGAGACAGACACGAGACGCGACAGCACACAACGCGGGATTTCTTGTATATGCGGACAAATTGCTTGGGACGTGAAATAATAACAGTATACACACAGCGAGCTTCGAGAAATATTGTTTTTTTTCACTCTCGAATTTTTATCTAGGCATCGCAATTGTATACGTATTCGAACGAACTTTCGATATTTTCGAATTCCATTGAAAAGCGCGAAAAACCACAACAAACGAAAAAAATTGTCAATACTCACACCCGGCAAAAAAAAACACACACAATGGTATTGTTTCGTTTGGCGCGCGAAAATCGAAACATTGGCGCCGTAGTGAGTCATATATAGTCGAGGGTGCATTCGAAATGAACGGTTTTTTTTTTCGTGGGTGCACACACACACAAGGCTATGGCGCCATATTCTCTTTCTCTGGGGAATCACAAGTTTATCTTGCACTGTAGTTGCCATGGCCCTTCGGTAAATGAGAAAATAATGAAGAGTTTTCGTTTAGAAGAAGGGAAATTTTTCGGAGGGCGGTGTTTCTTTGTCTGTGCGCCGAAAGGGCGCGATGTGTACAAAAACTATTGATCTTATAGCTTCTCGATGAACCCATTGTGTGCTGGTTTGAGAATATTTTTTTAATAATTTATCAAATAATATAATACACAACGAAAACAAAACGAAAAAAAAAATCATTCGACCGTTACGTCTCCACTGCAGTCGAATAATTCGAGTAAACACGAAAGACAAAAAAAAGAAAGAAGAATAAAAGCATTGTCAGAGAGCTATCAAAACGACACCCTCCGCTCGCGTATATAAATATTAATCCAAGGCGCGCTTACAAAGCACCACGACAATAAAAATCCCCATCCGTGATTTGGAGAAGAACGACTTCCATGCCAAAATCAAGAATTACAGAAATGCGAGAGTGAGACAATGTCTAAAAGAGAGGAAGAGAGAGCGAGAGAGAAAATAGAAGGAAAGAGGGTCGCCTGAATTATGGAAAGGAGTATAAGGGTATAGATAGAGAGGGGAGGGGGGGGGGACAATGAATAATACAATCGTCGAGTAAAGCTCGCAATTTTCTTTAGGGCTGCCTCGAATAAGTATACGCAGATGGAATAAGGATGCGTGCTAGGAGAGAGACTGATTGGCTATATTTGATTTACATATACGTCAACTCGTGTATTTTTATTTCGAGTGCCATGTGCACCAAAAGGTGTGTATACTTCCCATTCTTTGAATTATGAATAAATTCATTTTCGATTTGCAATTCCAGCACGCGAATACCGGAAAAAACGAAGTTGTTTTTTTTCCTTTTACCCAATTATAAATTTACATTCAACTGAATAACGCGTTCGTTACGGCGACAGAACAAAAACGAAAAAAAAAAAATTACTTCCGACAACAAAGAAAAGCCCGACTCTAATCAGCAAACAAAAACAGCCGTGTACGCGTACCCATAGAAGAAGAAAAAAAGAAGGGAGAGAGAGAGACACGTACAGAAGAAAAGGATCACCCTCCATAAAATCACAATCGGCCAGCAGCTAGTAGTAGTAGTAGTAGCATTGCCGCAGGCGCTGATTATACGAGAGAGCGAGAGAGAGATAGAGAAAAAGCGATCGATATCGAAGTGAGCGAAAAAGACGTAAGGGTCTTTTCTCGTTCGTTTTGCTTTCGCCGAGGCCACTTTAACTTGCCCACTACCACCACCAACACCGAGAGAAGTGCAATTGTACGAGTGCTATCCTTTCGCACTGAGAGTAGCCCGAAGAGTGCTATGTCGATTATTTTCAACGCGAGAGAGAGAGAGAGAGAGTGTTCTCTTCTTTTTTTTCTCTCTCGATGGGTATTCATTGCGATGTACTCTCGATGCTATATTTTCGGGATTTATTGGTTTTATAGATGATTTTTTTTTTCGTAGATAGTTTTTCGTATGAGGAATATAAATCGACGCTATTGCCGGAAAACAAAGCAACTTCTCCCCCCTCCCCCTAAAAAAAGCGCGTGAGAGAAAAAAAATAATAATAGACGCTTTCATTGCCGCAAACGACGGGGAATAAATCTCTTTGTAAATACATGAGCTTATTGTACGTGGAATATATTCGAGTTCCCTCTATATACATTCGTTCTTATATTACACTTGGCTTAAATATTCAATTCAACCATAGCAGTGAATGACGACGACGACGACGGCGGGGATTTGTAAGTGCTGAAATTTCATTATCTTGGAGTGAGAGAGAGACAGAAAGCTATGCAAATCGACGGCTAAGTACGTTTGACAAATCTAATTCTTTTCTTCGAGAAGGACGTCGATGTTATTTTTGGAAATTCGAGTGCTCGGAAAATATACCCTGCTGGAATTATATTATAAGCTTGTTATTCTGACGAGAGCGAAATATAAGCTTGCAGCGAAAATAAAGATGTATTTTTTTTAAACAAAAGTGAGTTATTGTATCGACGACAAAAGTAATCCCGTGTATAACTGAAAAAAAAAATTGCACGTTGGGCGACACTGCAAAGGAAAAGTCTCGTCTCGAACTACAGGTTTGAAAAGTATGCGCGCTCGTTCCGGACGCATGCATGCGCGAGTGGAGACTCGAAAACAAAAGCAGCCCCTCGAGGGAGAGAAAAGGTATATAGCATAGCGGCTATGTTTGCCGAGAGGCAAAAATTGTCGCGCGACAATGGACTCGCCGCCTTTTGATCTCTCTTGGCGTGAAAAAAAAAAGAAGCATAGAGAGAAAGAGATGGAGGGTAATAAGCCACGTGATCTACTGACGGAGTGTTCAAGAGGTTACATGTTGTGTTGTTTGTCAATATATAATGATGACAGTATTCGCGAGAAAATATGTGAAATGAAGAATTTTTACTACGAACGTTTGGAATGTAATAAAAACTGTTGTCGAGGAGCGAGATATTATATGTAACTTTTACGAGCAGACATCGTGACATTCTAAAGATACGGACTGTATTATTGTAGCTAACATTTTCTTCAGTTATTGTAAAGTAGTGCGCAACAACGAATATATTTTTTTTATAATATTGAGGTTAAAATGAATATTTTTTCTCTTTTTCGTTGGTTTGCCTTTTCTGCAATTTTATTTTCATTGACAGTAGATGCTAAATCGGTATTTTATCCACTGATCAATTCAATCTACAACTAAACTTTAAAGCAATGAGAATAAAATATTTCTTCTTTTTTTACAGATTAATGATTTGACCGTGAGTTTCGTAGAATTATTATAATTATTTCCCCAGAAAATTAATATAATTATATTTCTGTAGGATGAACATTTTAGATATCTTGAATTGTCGTTCAGCAGAGTAGGTGATAATGCTTGCTTTTCCCCGTACTAACTCCGTATACGTTTACGTTCAAAAAAAAATTTAGATTTTGAAAGCTTTCATTGCCAAATTTATAATTATAATGAAAACTTGAAATCTAAAACTCATTGATTCAAGGTATATTTACATGATCAAATTATTGATACTTTAGTTAAAAAGCGATGTAGTCACATGTCAAAATTACCAATGGAAATGCCCTACTTTGGAAACTGTAGACGGCCAAATGTGTCGGGTAAGTAGACTCAGAATAGTTTCCATTGTTTATAAACGCAAGAATTCTTTGTCTTTGCATTGTTTCATTTTTTGCACACTTTTTCTTAGGTTCTAGTGGATATTTCCGATTGTCTATAAGGTATAAGAACAATTATACAAAAACTCGTCGAAATTGATCCAGACTTCATTGACAAGTGGCTTGAATCACTACCCAGTAATCGAAGTATTCCTGAGATGATTGAACAGTTGAAAGAAATCAAAACGCGAAAAAAATTGTAATTTTCATTATGCACCTTTTCTTCACTGTACTGTTTCTGTACTGAACTGTAATATGTTTGGAAATAAAGTTTTAATAAAATTATAACAGAATTTGATTTTCCAAATTTTAGTCAAACATACTTTTTACGTGTTTTATATATTATATTTTAAATAATACTTTTTTCTAGAAAAAAAAACTTAATCGTCTCAGTTATGTTTCTGACTTCAACTTTTGTTTTTATTTTCTTCTAGTAAGTATATCTGAAACTACATAGAATAACGTCTCGATATAACGACACAACATCCCCCGTACGAATAACAAAATCCTCCAAAAGCTCGCTCAGCTCATCGCACGAGCGAAATTATTTCAGCACAGATAAACGGCCCGAGTATAATTTGCATAACTCGAGCGCACAGTGCATTTCGTCAAAAGCCTTTCAAGATAACAAAGGAACAGAAAAAAAAAGAGCCAGCAAAAGCAAAACGCCATTGAGTAATTGCATATAACCTCGCATCTAGTATAAATATAGTATACGCATATAACGTGCAAAACTCGAAGAAAACTCAAAATAGCTCGGAGGCATAGACAGAAATTCGCGAGATAGAGAGTAAAGCAAAGATGCCGAGGCGACGATAAGAGAGAGAACCGGCGTATATACGTATATATATATATACAGCGCGCGAGCGAGGAGAACAAAGTTAAGCCGTTTACGATCGTTTGCATTTCGCGTTCGCGTTTGTACATATAATCGAATGCCGAGCTTGCACACACACACACACACACCACATCGACGTATGTGTATATACCACGAACGAAGAGTTTATCGCTGCGAGCAAAACCACCTCGGCGCACGCAAGTTTATTATCTCGATAATTTTATATTCGTTATTCGACGACTGATGCTGGAAATGATAATCAGTCGAAAATGATTATTTGATGTGAAGGTTGAAATGAATTTTATTATTGCAGAGGATACGTGTTTGGACTTATGCCAAAAGTTTTTCGTTTTTTTTTTCTTTTCGTTTCTCACGGAGAAAAAGCAATATTCCGAGCGAAGTTTAGCTCTGCGGTTATGTATGTGCAAAAAAAAAATATATTTATACTGTGAACAAAGTGGAGCGATGTTGTACTTTGAATGAAATAAAGCTTCACGGCAATTCAAATACAAAGCTCATCAAGGATTTAATATCACCGAATAAACAGACGTTTACGGTAGAAGAGAATTTCTCTCTCTCCCCCGACAGCATTAAAGGCCAAATATAGGCGTCGTCAACGAGCAAATCATAAGCTTCTTTTCTTGAAATAATACGCAGCTCCAAAAATAAGAAAACTACAACTGAGACATTCATTCTCTCTCGAGGGGAAAAAAATCAAGTTTATTTAAAAAAAAAATTGTTTGCACAACCGCGAAAAAATGCTTCCACGGACGAGAGAAGCACGCAAACACACTCGTAATTTCATCCATGAAAAAAAAAAGAAGAAGGAGAAGTAGAAGAAGGAAAATTCTCTTGCCATAGGAGAGCAATAATTTCTCGCCTCTCTCATGACAAATTTACGAGCAAAACGCTGCATCAAATAGCCAGAGAGAAAGAGAGAAACCGAAAGAGAGAGAGATTTCGTTCTGCACTGCGCCATTCTTCATTTGCTTGAAAAGTACGTCGAGAATTCGTCGACTCGCGGGATACGAAACTGAAACGCGCACGAATATGAAGTTAATTAAGTTTCTACTCTTTTTTTTCTGTTCAAGCTCCGTTGATTGTCACGCAATCCGGTAATCCAAGTACATAAATTAGAGTGAAACATCGTTGATGTGGCTACATAAGAGGGAAGAAAGAAAATCGAAGTTTCGCATGGCGTTTCCATTAGTCGTCGAATCACATTATCACGCGGTCACCCATCGAACGCTGAATATTTCTCCGTCGGGAAAAAAAAATTTTTTTATCGCGCAGAAATAACCACCGCGACGAAGGGTCGAGATTTTCTGCATCGAACGTATCTCGCGTCGGAGAGATGGAAAGCTTCGTTTCATATATCGCGCGGTTTTTTTTTTGCACAGGGAGCGAGGCGCTTTAACTTGTCATTCGCAGTCTCGCTCTTTCCCTTCCTTCCTCCACCGCACTTCGACTTTCTATTTCTGCCGTATATATACTTGGATTCGGATAATTCACGTTAAAAGCTTATTTATCTTTAGCCCTTGTACGAAAAGGGAGAAAATACATTATTTCTCCACTTCTTTTTTTGTTACTGTTTACTCTGGAATTAAAGAAGGGTGGGTGAACAGAGAGCGTAATCCGATTAGACTTGCGTAATTTTTTTTCTTCTTTCTGTTTGAACAGATTTACGAGAGTTGTTTACGAAGTATATACTCAACTTTGTTGGCTACAAGTTTATAAATATTAATTAAAATGTACTTCAAGACGACTTTCCAATTCGCAAAATCACGATAATACCCGGATATTTCGAGTAATCCGAATAATTCACACCTCGAACAAAATTATAACAGAGAGAAGGTGGAATCCTTCCGCGAAAGAAAATTCTTTTCCTCTCTCTCGCGCGTACAATGGAAAAATACTTGCGATAGACGCGGGGTAAGGCGACATAATCTTAATTTTTAAATTCCTTCCTCTCTTCGACTATCCACCCGCCACATGTACGCACGTCTTGTACGGATAGTAAAATTCCAGCTCGTACAGGACGACGACATCTTGATCTCTCTCTCTCCAGCTGGAGCATTTATGAAATTCCCGTATAGCGTGTATAGCGAGACGCAGGAGAATTTCAAGCTCGTAAATCATCGGTCGAACCTATACTATAGTCCCCGCGTAAAATCTAGAGAGAGAGAGAGAGAGAGAGAGAGAGAGAGAGAGAGAGAGAGAGAGTCTATAGCCAATGTCGATCGATAACAGAAGGGAGACGATGATGCCACGATTGCTCTTGAAACTGAATCTCTGATATCTGCAGTATCATGTAGTTTTGAATGTTCGATGCTGTAGAATGTCGTTGTGAAAATTTTCGTATTATCCAACACAAAAAAACTCGCACAGCGTACATATATATGGTCATTGCGAAAGAGAGAAAGAAAAAAAAAAAGAAAGCTTGAATGAAAAGTTCTTTCACCCCTCGTCCGGCAGTTGTGTACTCGTATAGCACGCGTCACACTTTCCGCGGGATCGCTCGATAGCGCACGATTTACTTGTATATATATAGGTATGTATACGTGTACTACATGTACGTCGCCTCGCAGCGCACACGGTTATATATTACAATACTCTCGGTCTTCGCTTATTATTCTTTTGTGGCGTGTGAATATTGAAACTCATCGATCACTCGCAGTTTTCGTTATCATCGAGACACCCAAAACAAACTCCCAACAAATTGCATATATATTTAAAACACACACCAAAAAAAAACAGAACTTTTTTTTTCACGAACGAGCGGGGAGAACGCAACGATCCATCTATGCGAGCTGTCATCGTATACGTATACTGTATTCTATACACTATATAGGAAGTATGACGTATATATATCCATCATTCGCGAGTACACAAGCTATATGCGTATACATTATACGTTTAATGAGCTATGTACACCGAGGTATATGAGAATCGATTGTAATATGTAGAAAGTTATTACGGAGAAAATAACAATGACGTCGCTTGATATTCAGTTTTTTTTTCCTCATTTTTCGTTCATTAAATTCTCCAAAGCCCGACGTAACGCGTGGGACGGTTAATTAAGAAATGAGTATTAGACAGCTCTAGATGATAAATTCATCTCGCGTTTCGCGTCGAGAGAGAGAGAGAAGTATATATATATATATATAGCGAAATCGGAGAGAGAGAAAAAATATCTCCCCGATCACGTTCCCATCAAGCCTCAAGGAGATGATGTAATTGGAGGCGAGAGGGGAGTCGTCGTCGTCGTCGTAGTGCGCTTCCCTTATGCGTCAATCATGATCTTTCTCTCTCTCTCTCCCATATACCACCTTAAATGCAAAAGAAGGAGAAGAAGAACACCCGAGATTATTACATAAGAGATGAGCTTATAAGGACTGACAGTTGTCGAAAAATAAGGCTTCTATTAATTTGTCTCTATCTCTCTCGTCTCTCCCGTGTCTGGTGACACCCTATATGTACTTAGATTTTTTTTTTCAGTGACACGTGAGGGCTTGCGTTGAGATTCTTTTTTTTTTCATTAGTGGGAGTTTTACACGAAAATGTATATTTCGATAATTCGAGTATCTGTTGAATTCGTGGAATTTCCAAACCGAAATTTCACGAAACTATTTGGAGCTCATGCTGCTGGGGATTTCGGTCATTAATTGGAGAAACAAATCGCAGAGGAGGATAATGTAAATTCAAACATTAATTACCGTTGAATTATTTAATAAATGTTCGATGTCTCGCGCGCGCGTGATAATTTTATCGAGGTTCTAAAATTACAAATGTTTATTATTCTCGAGTATGAATTTCTCGTGATTATTGAATTTTGCAATCACTTGCATACAACACATTAGTGCTATCAAATATTCTTTGAAGTTCTTCACGAGTACATATATATACATATCTCGACGTATAATTAATATTCTCGGAAAAGCTCATTAGTCACGTAGACGACCAAAATTAAGAAAATACCAGCAGCGCGCTCGTGGAATGCAACACCTGCACATTGTCCAGGTGCTCGCATTGGCCATTCATCCTCTCTCGCTTTCTCTCTCTCTCTCTCTTTTTAGCAGGCAAAACGCTTAATGGACCTCGATAATTTACGACGCCACGGTATGAAAAAAAGAGAGAGAGAGAACGAACTGCGAGATGGAAAGCTTGAGAGGCACAAACGCACACTTTCATCATGAAGATTGAATGCATAAATTCCATCCGCGTGGGTTTTGCATGAAATTTCGCTTCCGCGGTGCGAAAAAAAAAACCGTTTGTTTGTTTGTTTTTTTTTACGTGCCGCGTATATATGCGTGTGCGAGTGAGAAAAGAAAAAAAAACGGTTTCGCCTGCAGGCTGTATACATTGGCACCATGTTGTTGTTTTCTTTTTGCGAACACTCTTTTAGTTTTGCGCCGCGTTTTTTTAAAAAATGTATAAATCGCCTTTTTTTTTCTTCCGGTGTTTTTCTTTCGAAAGATAGCAACTGTTAATGGGGGTGCGTTGTTTCGTGATGCTAGTTCAGCGTTATTATATAGTCTGCAATGGCAAACTGAAGAAAAATATAATAGCGAAAAAGATAAATTTATTTATATAAAGGATATTTATATTCTCTTTTCGTAAAAATCTATTTTTTCATAATTTAAAATGTTGCCTTGATAAAAAAAATTGCTTTATAATATGAGCAACAAATAAAAAATGAGAAAAAACATTCGTTCTTCATAATCAAATCTCAGCAACAAAAAAATAGCAACGTCGAGAAAGACGTGAAACTAAACGCGATACAGAGAGAGAGAGAGGACGATTGAATTGAAACGTGGGCGTGTTCGTCGTCCGCATGTATGCAAATGCCAACGAGTCGTTCTCTATCTCTCTATCTCTCTCTCCCTCTCTTTCTCTCGTCGAGTCGAAATTGCACCCTCGCGTAGCGACCTTAATGAGAGCCGAGTTATTTCGCCTGCGGACGACTGGCCTCGATTGCTTCATAATTAGCTTATTTCATTGCGAGCGCGCGTTTCTCTTCTTCTTTCTAAAATTTTTTTTTCTCTCTCTCTCTTTTTTTTTTCACCTGCGGAACGAACAAGAGAAAAAAAGTTTTTCTCTTTGTTTCCATTCCGTGGAATTTTCATAACTTTGCATTAACGGTTGCGTACCCACGTCAAAAATCAACGACACGAGCAGTAGCAAACATCGCGTCCGTAGCATACGTTTGCAGCACAGAGAGCACATACCGTGGCTACTTTAAATGTCGCGCAGAAGCGAAATCCCCTTACCCCTCGCTCTTGCGTAGCTAAATTAGATTAACCCGTTTGGCCTCGACGCCGTCGCTGCTGCTCTAGCTGCGACACTTGAATTGCAAGCGACCCTTTTGCTTCTTGCTAACCTAACGAGACGCAGATAAATAGGTGGCAAAGGCCCTCTCTCTCTCTCTCTCTCTTCTGCTGTACACTCACATACACATACACTTGTATATTTGTGCAATAAATTTAAAAAGTATTCTTTTACAGTTTTAATTGAAATTAAGCGAAATTACGAGAATAGAAATTTAAAGGTAAAATTGTGATTAAACTTTGTTCGCTAATCGAATTGTAATTACATTCCTCGAACTAAAATTGTTCAAAGAGCTTGTTGAAGTTTCTTTGACTACCGTTCGGAGAATGTATAGAGAAACAAAAAAAAAGAGTCCTTCAAGTGAAATTTTCAAAACAAAGAGCGTACACGCTCGGCGAGTTCACCGTACGTAAGCGCAAATATGTTGACTATTCGACTGAAGCTTTAAAGCTCTTTTGGCAAGTGAGAATTCCAACCAACGCGAAAGACACTCGCGGAATGACAGTACTCTGGCGAAGAAAAAAAATTTCATAAATATTTCGTAGGAGCGAAATTTTGTTTGAAGCGCTTCACATTTTTTTTTTTTTTTAGCGTTGGAGATTTTTACTCGACGGAGTAAAAAATCAAACGGTAGTCTCTGTCGGCGCACACGGGAATTCGGATTAACGTGTGTGTGTATGTGTGCATGTACGTGTGTGGCCTTTTGTTCTCGCGAGAGGCTTTTGAAAAATGAAAATTGAGTTGGACGATTCTTTCACTCGTTCTCTCTCTCTCTTCCCTTTTGCGCGCATTATTTTTTAATCCAGTACCACTCGTGGCTCAAGCGAGCTTTTCCCGCGTTATTTTATTACCCTACGAATTATATTCTTGTTTTTTTTTTTCTTCTCATTCGCCACGGTATACTAAAATGAAATGAAAAATAAAAATAAGCACGTATACATTCGCAAATTTACCGGTGGTTCATAATTAGACGCGGATACTTGAGAAAAAATGAGAGCGGTGCAAGTGGTGCGTGAAAAATCCGTGAATTTCTTCTTTTTTTTCTTTTTTTTTTTTCTCGTCGGTTCATTAAAGCCTCGTTTTGGCTGGATATAATACGCTTATTTTGCACATTCAGATTTTAATGCCTTCGTTAGAGCGAAACCGAGGGAGTACTTGCTGCGCTTACGGAGAATTGAGGGTAGGAAAGGGGAGTAGGGGGGAAACGATATTAACTAAGCGTAGCTAAACAAAGGCCACGAGCGAGATATTAGGAAGGAAACAATGGGCGAGAAACACTTTGAGCCCGGATGAGTTTATTAGTTATGCCTGCTGAACTTAACAAGCTTTCTCTGTTGCGGATCGTAATGCGAGCGCACGTTTGCGAATCGACACTGAATGTGTTATCGAAATTGTGATTTTCTTTCCTGTCGTTGACGTTTCGTAACGAATACGTTGTTTCCGTAATTTTGTTTCAATTTTTGTTTTTTTTATGGATGCGTAATTGTGCGTATAATGAAAAAAAATTTACATGCAGAGAAAGAATTACTGGGAAAAAGATTATTTTTTTAAAAATTCAAAAGCCCAGGTATAATGAAGCAAAGTCTATAGAAAATGAAAAAATATGTATATAATTCAATTATTATCATTAACAATGGAATTTAACAAAAAGTTCTTTATTAAATTTTTCCTACGATTTTGCATTGTCGATTGTATAAAAACGTTTCTGACTCGCTCATAATTATAAACCATTTTCACGGAAATAAAATTCTCAAAAACAGATAAAAATTAATTTTTACGTTTTTCAATCGGCATTTGTCGAGCACACAGCAAAAGTAGCTCGCTACGTATATGAAACAACGATAATTGCAGAAGGTTGAAAATAGGTTTATTATTAAAAAAAAAAGACGTCGTAACCGAGCGAGCGTCGGTTAATAAGAAGCCAAGAAAGAGAGAGAGAGAGAGAGATAAAGAGGAAAAAGGAGGGGTAGCTTAGTGCCAAGATGATTGCCAGTGCAGCTCGCGCGAGCCGCAATGATAATGCAATAACTGCGTAAGTGCTGCCGGCAGTAGTAGTGTTAATGACATTTAGATTTTAACAGCGAGCAATTTTCCAGCTGCGCTATTACTCGAATTAAACGAAATTTTACTCTCTTTCTTTTTTTTTCATATTTTGAAAGAAAAGCAAAATTTGACGGTGAGAAAACAATGAGAAGCCATTAACATTGGCCCCCTAATTAAAGCCGAAAACTTGAAAAAGTCGTTTGCTTTAATCAGGATTACAAGGCGAGAGAGAAAGAGAGAGAGAGAGGAACCTTAATGAATCTCTTTAGCAGGTGTATGTATATATATAAAGGCCTTGGCGAGAACTTTAACGCCATTCAAAAAGGTCTTTAATCCTTGAGAATCGACTTTTAAGGCGTCATTACTTAGACTCCTCCTGCTGCTGCTGCTGACTAGTGGTGGTAACGTTCTCTCCCTCTCTCTCTCTCTCTTCCTCTCGCACACAAAGGAAAATGCAAAATGAACCAGGGGGATATTAAAGCCGCGAAGGATCGCCAACACAAAGGCTGTACGCTATATTGACGTGTTGTCTAGCGGTCACGGCGACAAACTGCGCGAGCTTGATGGATATATGCCGGACATTCCTCCCCCCTTTTTTTTTTCTTTCAACGTTTGATGAGTTTCGCTATACACGTTTTTAAATAACGAGAAAATTTTAATTGCACAAAAAAGACAACGTTTAAAAAATTTTTGATCCCAAGAATAAAAAAAGAAATAAATAATCACTGGAATCCCACCATTGAATTTTTCGTCGCACAAAAAAAAAAGAAGAGTATAAAGAACAGAGATAGTCAATCCGCCAGCTGAAAAAAAAGCAAAGCCAAAGTCCTACCGCACAGTGCAATCAAGCCGCAGCGAGCGAGCGCCACGTCAACGCCTCCCTCTCTCTCTCTCACTAGGCTTGATCAGAGCCTTGGTAGCCCACAGACCTCGTTGAAACAAAAATCCAGGCAAAAATTTTCAGCCTCCTCTCTCTCACTATACTATCGTCCCACCCACGTATATATATATATATACATGGCACATTGATATGCACAAAGCTGCTGCTGGCCTCATCGCTTTCGCTTCCTGCGGCTGCGCTAAATGAAATTCGAGAGTATACAATATATATATAGATAGGCTTGCGTTCGATTAGGCTACACGCAAGCCTGTGTTTTGGACTGGCCACGTTATATGAGATGCTAATAAGCTATCACTCGGATGCAAATGTGCGCGGTAAGGTAGATTCTAATAATGATCATTGGATTTTTTTTATTTGAAACTTTATGTGTTCGATGAATTTCTATTTGTTTTAGTGGTTCACAGTAGTCACGAGTCGAGCGAAGTAATTTAGTTGCGTCGATGAAACAGTGTTATATTCTTTTTTTTCAATGTGATTGGCATTTTGTTTAAAAATTTACGAGATGTGGAGCAAAATTTTAATGGAAAATTGTAATTTTAAACTCGGAAGCAATTAATTTCTGGTTTAGCAGCGAAGATATTTTCACAGTAGCGAAATTCCAGGGCAAATATGCCTAACGATGAACCCGATCAAAGCGAACTCTACAAAAATAATGCGTCGCTTTGTAATAATCGAGTTAGCCATGTTTTTTTTTCTTTCGCGAAGAAGGATATATAGAGTTTCGCAATTTTGCAAAGGCTCACGATTTCACGCTGTTTGATTTTCATTCAACAACGAGAGAGAGAGAGAGAGAGAGAGCGAAGGGAAGGTGGGCGAAAAAATTGAAAAACAACACGCGCCAAAACCAAACAAGCCTGCGCGGCGATATATACACGAGTAATCCAGGATCAACGGAGAAAAAAAAAGAATGTTTACACAATTCCCACGTCAGAGTACTGTAAGCTTTCCACACAAAAAATATATATATGGCCAAATGCACAAAAAAACTGCCATAACTTCGTTCGGGTTTTGGCAAATTAAAAACTCGGGGTTACGCTCGAAATGATTATATTT